>JARBWK010000716.1:0-25654 GCA_030556195.1 Anolis apletophallus
GACTCCAGGGCAGCAGAAAACAAGCTTGCTCCCTCCTCCTTATGACTTCCTCTCACATATCTATACGTGGCCATCAGGTCTCCTCTCAGCCTTCCCTTCTGCGGGCCAAACATGCCCGGCTCTTTAAGTCATTCCTCATAGGGCTTGTTCTTCAAACTATAAAGCAAGACTTCTCAATAATATAACTGTCCTTTGTAATGGCTGCAAGAATGTTTGGAAACAATAGAAAACCACACCATTCAACCCAGATTGTGTTTGTTCATTTGGTTGGTTGGTTACAAAGCTACAATACACTTTCAATATAGTATTCAGCCACAAATGATTTGCTTAAGTAGTTTTATGTTTCTCCTGCCACTAGAGGACATAATGAGCATTGTAAAACAGAGGACATTCGAGAAAACATCTTCTCTCCCAGGAATAGTTTCAGATACAATAAACACTGTTTTCCTTTACACATGAGCATGATTCTACAATCTTTATCTTTCAGGTCAGGGGAAAAAACACCTAATCACATTAAAATTGGAAGCAAAGGAAAACAAAAAAATTTATCTGCAGAACCCAAAATTAGGGTTTGAAAGCCTCAAAGTATATTTACTGGACAGGTTCAGAAATTCTGCAGATATTACTGCCCTACCTCCTACTATCCATTGGTATCCCTTACAGAATCCATAGTAGATCTCTAAAGTAACTTGTGGTCCATTCCTTGGAAGATAATCATAATCGACCATGAGTGATAGCGTATGATGATGATAATTCCTTCCACCAGATTACAAATATTCTTTGGGTTTTGCACTTCTTTGAATTTTACCTATAAAAATAAGTGGAATGTGCATATGGATAAAAATAAGCACTTCCAGAAAGTTTACACATACATTTTGGTGTCAAAATGTATTTGAAATAAAAAGCAATATCCTGTACTGAATTTCCAATAATAGAATGTTGAGCCAGTTGTAATGTGATACAGAGTGTCACAAAAGAGGAAATGGAAATGCAAGCATGTGGGGGCCACTGTGGTGCTGCAGATTAAACTGTAAGCCAGTGGTTTCCAAACTTTTTTGGCCTGCCACCCCCTTTCCAGAAAAAAATGTTACTCACCACCCCCCTAGAAATTAATTTTTTAAAAAATGTAATAGCAATTAAATAGAAAGATATATGTATTAATGCAATGGTTCTCAGCCTGCCAGTTGGAATCCCTGGGCAGGCTTTGCCTGGCAACCGCAGCGTGCCCCCCTTCCTCTCCTCAACTCAGCCCATGGCGCAGTCCCATATCTCCCCTTCTTTCCAAGGGACCTGATACAGGACTGCGCCATGGGCGGAGTTGAGGAGAGGAAGGGGGCGCGCGCTGCGGTTTCCAAGCAGTACCTGCATGGGGTTTCCAACTGGCAGGTGCACACTCGCGCGCTTACGAGTTGGAATCCCGCCACTGCCCCCTTACAGGGCTTCAGTGCCCCCCAAATTCTCTTGAGCCTCCCACTGCCCCCTTGGATTGTCTCACTTTGGGAACCACAGCTGTAAGCTGAAGAACTTAGAACATAAGAACATAAGAAGAGCCATGCTGAATCGGACCTCAGCCCATCTAGTCCAGCATTCTGTATCACACAGTGGCCCACCAGTTGTACACGGGGATCTCGAGCAGAAGGGAGGGCAAAACCCTGACCTGCTCCTGACCCCCCACAACCAGTACCCAGGGAAATCCTGCCTATCTCAACCAACTCCGAGGTGGCACTTGAATGTCCTTTTGCTGACCATAAGGCGAGTGGTTCAAATATGTGGGACGAGGTAAACCCCTATTGTTAGCCCCAGCTTTTGCCAACCTAACAAAAGCTGGGTAGATCAATAAGTACCACTTCGGCAAGAAAGTAATGGCGCTCCATGCAATCATGCCGGCCACATGACGTAGGAGGTGTCTACAGACAATATCAGCTCTTCAGTTTAGAAATGGATATGAGCACTACTCTGCAGAGTAGGGTACGACTCGACTTAATGTCAAAGGGAGACCTTTACCTTAAACAAACATGGGTTAATGTTGAAATTAGAATGGACATAGGTATAACACGGAGGCCCCTTCAACATAGCTGAAAAAAAAAATCCCACATTTTCTGCTTTGAATTGGCAGTGTGGACTCAGATAACTCAGTTCAAAGTGGGTATTCTGGGTTTTTCTGCCTTGATATTAAGGGTTATATGGCTGTGTGGAAGAGCCCTAACACTGACCAGAAACAAATTGAACCACCATGAGACTAAATCATTCTTAGGGTGACTCCTCAGCTGAGCAATGAAATGGAGGAATTGCTTCTCCTCTTATCTTGCAGATATAACAGTGGAAGAAGCACATAATCTGATGTATTGCCTGAAGTGTTGGTTCCATTTTGCATTTGTTCCCATGTTGTTTCATATTGAAAGCCTTGCTTCTCTTTTTTTCACATAAGCCCCCTTATGCTTCTGCATTTAGTGAGAGAGCTGCTATTTAAATTATACAAAGAGTTATTTTCGTCCTGAATTGCCTGCTTTCAAGGCAATCTAAAATTAGAGGTATTTGTTAGGGTAACATGTGGTCTACTCAGCAATCAAAGCAAACAGAACCTGGAAGTAGAAAAAACACAAAGGAAGTATTATTTTAAAATAAACTACACTGAGCATTATAACATCTTGCATTTTTAAGAGAAGCTTTTCGGTGTACCTTGGTTTAAAGATTCGCCACTATTGATCTTCTATCTGTGGCAACACAGCCTTTCATTGGGTGCGTTCTAAGGTACACTCTGAATTCCATACAAATCTGGCAGATATCACACGTGATCAAATAAAATTAACTGATCATGAGGAAAAATTGAAATTGTAGTACACAAAGGTCAGCACAAAAATATATCATTCAAAATATATATTCTCAATCTCACAACATTTTAGAAATGGGCATTATCATGCAAATTACCGTATCCAGGCGCAGCCAGGAAAGACACAATGTAATTCAAGAGTTCAATCATAGTAGTCCTTGGTCTGCACAAGATCAAATGGTCTTGATGTCCATAGTTCAATCAAACAATATTTGTAATCCAAGGGATATGGGTGTAGATAAACAAGCCCGCATAGGCGATGACATCTACACCCGTATCCCTTGGATTACATATATTGTTTGATTGAACTATGGACATCAAGACCATTTGATCTTGTGCAGACCAAAGACTACTATGATTGAACTCTTGAATTACATTGCATCTTTCCTGGCTGCACCTGGATACAGTAATTTGTATGATAACGCCCATTTCTAATATGTTGTGATATTGAGAATATATATATTTTGAATGATATATTTTGTGCTGACCTTTGTGTACTACTGTTTGACCCTAACCCTGACTCTGACTTATAGAAAAATTGAAATTGGTCAATAAATAAGTAACTGTGTTTTTTGGTCTGTGGCCTTCCCGTACTTGTTTCTCCAACATCTACATGCATTAGCAGTCATCACAACTAGTTCAAAAAAAAAAAACATGTCATGATATTTAGGGCCAATATGGTATTTACTAGGTCTGGTTGATCCATTAAAAAAATGGTTCAAAACTTGCTTTGGATGTAGGGGGCGTTGCCGCTTCAAATTTGGTTGACTTCCAAAAATTTCTGGGAAAAATTCTAAATTAATTTGGAAAAATTCCAAAACATCGGAATGGCTATGTTAATGGCGGACATGCATATTTAACCCAATTTCAACGCGGTTTTCTTCCCTCCGCCGTGAGAACTGGGGGGGAAAGCCGTGCTCCCCCCCCAGTTCTCATGCGGAGGGAAGACATCGGCTTGCAAACTGGGTTAACAGGGCTCTCCCCCACATCCTTCTCGTGGGAGAGAAGAACATGGGGGAAGAGCCGTGTTAACCCACTTTGCAATTGATTTTCTTCCATCCCGCATCAGACTAATGCGGGGTGGAAAAAATCCGGTTGCAAAGTGGGTTAACACAGCTCTCCCCCACGTCCTTCCCACAGGAGAGAAGGTCGTGGGGGAGAGCCCTGTTAACCCACTTTGCAAGCGGCACCGTTCAGAAGCGGAGGGAAGACCTGTACTTTCAAACCTGGTTTGAAAGCTCAGCCCTCCCCCTCCGCTTTTGAAAGGGGCCATTCAGAACTGGAAGGAAGACCTGGGCTTGAAAGCCCAGGTCTTCCCTCTGCCTCTGAACAGGACCATTCTCTTTTTGGGGAGAAGGACGTGGGGGGGGGGGGGCTTGTTAACTCAATTTCCAAGCGGATTTCTTCCATCCTGCATCAGACTGATGTGGGATGGAAGAAATCCACTTGGATACTGAGTTAACATGGCTCTCCCCACACGTCCTTCTCGCGGGAAAGAAGGTTGTGGGGGGAGAGCCCTGTTAACCCACGTGGCAAGCGGCCCTGTTCAGAAGCGGGGGGAAGACCTGGACTTTCAAACCTGGTTTCAAAGCCCAGGCCTTCCCCTCCGCTTTTGAAAGAGGCCATTCAGAACCGGAAGGAAGACCTGGATACTGAGTTAACACGGCTCTCCCCACACGTCCTTCTCGCGGGAGAGAAGGTTGTGGGGGGAGAGCCCTGTTAACCCACTTTGCAAGTGGCCCCATTCAGAAGCGGAGGGAAGACCTGGACTTTCAAACCGGGTTTGAAAGCCCAAGCCTTCCCCTCCGCTTCTGAACGGGGACGTTCTCTTGTTGGGGAGAAGGACGTTGGGGGGGGGGAGGAGCCATGTTAACTCAATTTCCAAGCAGATTTCTTCCATCCTGCATCAGACAGATGTGGGATGGAAGAAATCCGCTTGGATACTGAGTTAACACGGCTCTCCCTGCACGTCCTTCTCTCCCACGAACTGGAGAAGGGAAGGTCAGGGAAAAACCCACCAATTCCTTTCCGAATTTGGCGGTGGTGGCTTCGAAATGGAAAATTCACTTCCTGGTTGCTTACATAACTTCAAAACCGCTTCAGAAATCAATTAATTCCAAATTTATAATGACTTTTGGAGCATTCTGGCAAACCTAACCAGGCCTAGTATTTACCTTTAGGTAACAATACCGCCTAATTCAAGCCCTAACCTGCTGCATACCTTCAAATCTTTCACAGATAAAACTAGGGCATGTGAACAGGTGATATCAGAATGTGTTCAAGATGGCAAAGGTACAACTATTTTATTTTTGCCCGAGACTATGGGAAAGGGAAAGACTCTGTCTTCTCTCTCTTCCATTGCTGAGTCAATGAAGTACAAACTATTTTTGCAGTTAGCAACTGAAATAAGTCAAAGACAAAGTGTTTAGCTTAATGGAATGGCTGCCACAAGAAAACATCAAGGAGAGAACTAGGAAACATCCCGTTTTCAATAACAGCTCTCAGAATCAGCTTATCAGCATGGCGAGAGGTTTTCTCCCATTTTCTCCCTTTTACCTGAGCTTACAGCAGTTGAGGAAAGTGGGTTCAAAGTACAAAAAGTAGTTTGCATTCAGTTAATTCAGCAAAGGAGAAAGTTGAGGAGGGGCCATTTTTGTCTTTCTCAGAAGACCCAAGGAGAAAAGGAAAAGTGCTGCAGTCTGCCCTAGCTTGTGTGTTCATCCTCATTGACAAATTGTCTCTGGACTACATGCATTTCCATTTTCATCTATAGCACATGTGTCAAATTCAAGAACCACAGGCCAATTACAACCTACAACATCATTTTATGTAGCCCACAAGGCATAGGCACACTGACCACAGAAACATGTAGCTTTTTATTTATTTAAAAAACTACATTTGAATACATTTCAATGGCTGTGCTTTAATTCTGTTGTTATTTCTAGAACATAATATATGTATGTGGATAGTAGGCTTGTGCAATTTACCTGGAGGGTGATCCATTTTTGGTATCTGAATTTCTTTGGGTACCCAGATCCATTTTCGTGAGTCTCCCAAACATTGGCTAATGGGGAAAAAAATCAGTTTTTGGCTAGGCAGGAATATCCAGCCCATTGGCAGGAATGGGGAACTTATGAGGCTCCCCTTTCAGTTCCTCAGATCCTTTCCTTTCTTTCTTTCAAGGGGGCCTGGGTTTGAGGTATGGGGTTAAGGAAACATGGGCTGCCCCCCCCAAGCTTTGGTGGGTGAGCCCTTACTGTTATGGACAGCCTAACTAGCCGGATTGTTTGAAGGGAATTGACCAAACCAAATCCATGCACAAGTCTAGTGCAGTGTTTCCCAACCGCTGTGACGCGGCACAGTAGTGTGCCGTGATGGACTTCCTGCTGTGCCACGAGAAAAGCTCTCTGCCCCCCCTTCCTCCCCCCGTCCTCCTGCCGAACTCCTGCTGCTTGGGAGAGGAGGAGGAAGGGCCGGGCGGCGGTGAAGAAAAAGGAGAAGGGGCCGGGGCTCCGTCTCCTTCGGCCATTTTCCCAGCCAGCCTGCAATCTGCCATGACTCCCGCCCCTTGCTCGCACTGCCCCCTCAAGGCTGGAGATGCTGTGGGAGAGCTGAAGCTGGGGGGGTGGCATGGCCAAAATAAAGGTGGGGTGTTCTCCTCAAAAGCAAAAGTAGAAAGACAGGGAACGTCATGGTAACATTCAAGTTCAATTATTTATTCCGAATCAATATCTTTAAGTGGAATCGGAGTGGACATGCGGTATTTAGATGTAGAAGGTCGAACTTCCAATCATGAATCCTAAAAAATAATAATAACAATGCAATGTGGATAATCCAAATACGAATATAATCCGGGATAGAAAGGAAGGGTGCGGGTCGACGGTCAAAGTCAGGCCTCGCCGTTTCGCCTATTGAGGCTTCATCTGGACCCGGTAGTAATTAATATCCACATATAGAAAGCAATCCCACTGGTCCGGTGAATCTAATAGAACAAATATACATATATACATGCCATAAGCATAAATCAAAACAATGACAGTAAAATACGTTCCACAATGGAGAACATTTCCAAAGGACACCAGGCTAAGCATAATACATACCAATATTCAGTCATAAGTTATACATTTATCATTATAGTGGACGCAGCCACTGGTGTATCCAAACACACGGACCGCGAAGCCTGGACAGAAGCCGGTTTAAATGTAAAAAGAACATCAGGTGTAAATTCTTCAATCAACAAGGGTAATCACATTAGGATCTCATTAAGGGTTAAACGGTCATTCAGCCCTAAGGGCAATTCGGTGCTGAGGGCCGTAATCATTCAGCCCTAAGGGCACAACCTGGCTCCGCCCCCTCCCCCCGGCTTTGACACTCGCAGCAGCTTCTCCAGCCCTGAGGGGACAGTGCCAAGCCAACATTGAGCTGGCTCTGCCACCGCTAGCTTGGCACTGCCCCCTCAAGGCTGGAGAAGCTGTGGGAGAGCTGAAGCCGGGGGGAGGGGGCGAGGCATGTGCGGCCTGGCTCCTCCCCCTCCCCCTCCCCCAGCTTCAACACTCCCAGCAGCTGCTCCCAGCAGGCCACCATCCCCATCCGTTCTTTCCTGTGTTAGAGTGTCATTTTGTGTCATTTTGGTTGGTGGTGTGCCCCCGGATTTTTTTAATGTTAAAAGTGTGCTGCGGCTCAAAAAAGGTAGGGAAACACTAGTCTAGTGGATAGTGGGTGATATAGTATCTTGGTTTATTTAACAATATATTAAGGATTAGTTCCATTTATAGTCTTACAATTATGACCCTTTGAAGATAACCATAAGAGTGATAAGACTGATTTGGCCCTCAGTGAAAAAGTGTTTGCCACTCCTCATCTATGGTATGAATATAGGAGTTATCCACCTTGCTTCACTGATGGAAATAGTTCCATAAGCAGAACTACCACACTGAATTATGTCTACTAAAACAAGACAGTGATGTGATGTAGTTGTTTTTTAAAACCTACAATTGAGTGTTTTAAAGATATCTCCTTTCTTATGGTGGAAAATACTGTCAATTAGAAACTCAATTTACAAAATAAAGCACAAATTCAGAGCTGAAAATCCTCAGCAAACATTCCATGCAACTAAAGCTCTATAAATACAGTACTTGAATTGGCCATCTGTGTTTGCATAGCTACAAGATACTAGTGCAATTTGAGACATCTGTGGATTAAGCAGACAGCTTCAGCCCACTGTAATGCCTCTGATTTGGTAACTCTTACACTATACACTGCAGGTTGTATCATGTAGTGTTTTATGCATTATGAGCAAAACAGTTGTTGTGGTACAGAGACGGCAGTGGCTGAGTCCAAGAGTTAAAAGATAACAAAAGTTTATTTAAACATCAAATGGGAGTTGGAATAACAAAAAATAGCCTATCTTCGGCTGTACAAAAACCCCAATAATCCCAGGAAACCCAAAACCAAAAATGCTGAGAAGAAAAGAACTCAAAAACAAATAGCAGACATCCTTCTGCGGCGTTCAGTCAAAGGGATGTCCATAAGGCGTAGTCCAACATCAATCCGGGGGTCATAGGACAGGAGAAAAACATACAGGAAAGGAGGAGACGTTCCAGAGTCGACAGGAGAGCAGTCACAGTGAAGGTCAAGAGGTACATGGCAGCAGGAGTAATTTGGAAACCAGGAACCAAGACACAGGAACACAGGATACACAAACCAGAATAGCAACTCCTTGACCACCATGAGGGTCAAGCCAAATACTCACTTCTTATATAGCACTATCAATCAGAGTCATCAGAGAACCCGCCCTGCTCCAAAGCAGCAGCATTCCCATTCCCTGCAGCTGTTGTACCATGTCCAGATCTCCAAGCCAGCCAAAGCTCTTCTTGACTTAAAGGGCCCCACTCAGTTTCTGAATGAGAAGATGGCCAGTCCTGATCCGTCTGAAACCCCAGAAATGTACTGTCCCCCGAGTCCGCATTGCATACATCTCTCTCTTCCTGCACCAATGCTGAATCTAGGTCTGTATCACTTTCTTCTGACTGTAATTCTGCATTCCCTGGAAACCCTTCAAATGTATCATTTACTATTTACTATTACCAGGATGTAGGGTGCATCTTGGGGGGGTTTGTGTGCCAAGTTTGGTCTTGTTCTGTCATTGTTGGGGGCCTAGTCAGGAAAATCAAGTTGAGGAAGCCTAACAATACCCCATAAGCTGAGCCCTAGTCAGGAAAATCAAGTTAAGGAAGCCTTTCTGTCAATTTTGGGCCTGGTCTGTGATTTATAGGGGCTGCAGTGTTGTTTGGGAAGTGAATGATGTGAAGGTACTGCAAATCCCATCATTCGTGGCCCATCCTGCCCTAAACCACACCAGGTTGTGAAGTGGGCCATTGGTCCCTTGTTTGCCATGTTTGGTCCGGATCCGTCATTGCTATGGGTCGCAGTGGTTGACTGCCTGAGGCCTTTTACTTTCCCTCTGAGTCACCTTAGAAGTGTATTGGGTGAAGGTACTGAACATTCAATTTCCAACAGAAAAACTGTCAACTGGCTAACTGCAACTCCAGCCTCAGGCCCTCCCTTTCCTCTCTGTGCTGTGTTGGAATGTTGGGAGGCTGGCCAGTCACAGCCATTTATGCAAATAATCTGACAGTTGCAGCCAATCGAAACGCTGGCATATATTCGCTCGGTCGCACCACCCACCCACCGCCCGTAAACACTGACTTTTATTAATATACATAGATAGATAGATTAATTACACAGTGAAAGAAAAGGTGAAAGAAAAACTGGACAATGTTGACATCAATGAGTCTGCCCCGAGCAAAAATATTCAGTAGCTTCGAACATGACCTAGTTCAACTTACTACCTCTACAAAACCAAAAAGCACTGTCACTGCTTATTTCAACTAAAAAGTCTCAATATAACAGTTAATTAATTGGCTACACTAGTTGGATAAAGGGCGTAAGACTTGATGAGATGGCAAATGTCAGCGGGAAAGTGAAGAGCTTAGTGTACAGACAGTAGCCCAATTAATCTTGTTAAAGGAAGCAGTGTGGCAAAGGCAGATGGATTAAGACCAAGTGTTAATTTCTCAAGAGGCACACAAAGAATAATTGCTAATAATTAAGGCTGTAAATAGTGGTTTTTTTCACATGTGAAAAGTTTTTATTTTTAAAGCCATAGATCTTCTTAATTGGGCAGATACTCACTTAAGAATGGAAATGTGGTCATATCTGTCATCAAGCCTACCTGTGGATTGATGGCGAATTTGCTCCTTGTCCTTCCTGATGGCTTTTCCTAGTTAGACTTTCTTTTGTTCTCAATCTCCCCTTCTCACAATCCCATGAAATCATCGCCAACACTCTCTATAGCCTCTGTACAGGGCTATCTATACTGACCATGTAATGCAGTTTCAAACTGGTGTTGAAGAAATTACACTTTACTCACTACCTCTATCCTGTGTTGCAGCAGTTCGCCCACCTACAATGAGACATAAAATTTTGCTGTTATTGGTTCTGATGTTTGTTTTATATATTGCTTAATGTTGTTTTTATATTGTTCATATTTTGTTGTTATGCATTTTAATGTGTTACGTTTTAATTGTATTGCTGGACTTGGAGCCCCATCTAAGCCGCCCCAAGTCTCTTCGGGAAGATGGAGACGGGATAGAAACATAAAGTTGTTATTATTATAAAGTAGTTTTGCTATGAAGAAAATTATTTATAATTATTATTATTTCTAATAATATATAATAATTATTTATAATAATATAATTATTATATAATTATATAATAATAATTATATAATAATAATTAAATAATTATATAATATATAATAATATATAATAATTATATATTTATATAATAATTATTATTATATATAATAACATATAATAATTATATATAATAATAATTACATAAGAAATCCTGGAACTAGTTGAAGGTCCGAATTGTGATGATTACACCAGTGTTTCTCAACCAGTGTGCCGTGGCACACTAGTGTGCCGTGAGCGATCATCAGGTGTGCCGTGAGAAAAGCTCTCTGCCCCCCTTCCTTCCCCCCTCTTCCTGCCAAACTCCTGCTGCTTGGGAGAGGAGGAGGAAGGGCCAGGTTGCGGTGAAGAAAAAGAAGGGACCGGGGCGCTGCCTCCTTTGGCCGTTTCCCCAACCAGCCTCCAATCCGCCATGACTCTCGCCCCTTGCTTGTTGAAGCCGCGCAGAGGAGCCCTGCCTACTGAAGCCCGTCCACCGCTCATGCTCCTCTTCTGTGGGAGAGCTGAAGCCAGGAGGGAGGGGGGGCATGATGCAGCCTGGCTCCGCCCCTTCCGCCCAGCTTCAGCACTCCCACAGCTTTGTTAGCCTTGAGGGGGCAGTGCCAAGCTAGCAGTGGCAGAGCCAGCACAATGCTGGCTTGGTACTGCCCTCTCAAAGCTGGCGAACCTGTGGGAGAACTGAAGCCGGGGGGAGGGGGGGCATGGTGCGGTCTGGCTCCGCCCCCTCCCCGGCTTCAGCACTCCCATAGCTTTGCCAGCCTTGAGGGGGCAGTGCCAAGCCAGCGGTGGCAGAGCCAGCACAATGCTAGCTTGGCACTGCCCCCTCAAGGCTGGTGAAGTTATGGGAGAACTGAAGCCGGGGGAGGGGGGCGGGCATGGCGTGGCCTGGCTTCTCCCCCTCCCGGCTTCGGCACTCCCCACAGGTCACCATCCCCAGCCATTCTTTACTGTGTTAGAGTGTCATTTTGTGTCATTTTGGTTGGTGGTGTGCCCCGGATTTTTTTAATGTTAAAAGTGTGCCACGGCTCAAAAAAGGTTGGGAAACACTGGATTACACAACCCACAGAGCACTGATTAGTGTTAAGGGCTTAAATGATTATGCTAATGCTTTTATAATAAGCCGCTTTGAGTCCCCTTTGGGGGGGAAAAAGCAGGGTATAAATAAATAAATAAATAAATAAATAATACCATCTGAGCTTCTGTCAAACTGCTCTTATGGTCAAAACTTTCAAAATCTTCTTTCTTGGAATTCAAATATATTGGATGGTGTCCTACGCATAGAACAGAAAACAATTTACTACTTACCTGTAGCCCTTCAAATAATTCAAAGTCGCTGTTAGAACATTCGACTTTCCCTTACCTACAATAGTCAAACGCAACTGTTTTTCATAGAGAGAGTTTCCAGATGCTTTACTATCTTGGCTGTCATCCTCTACACATGTTTCACCTTGTCCATATCCTTCTTAAACTGAGGTGCTCAGAACAGGACACAATATTCCACCCAAGGTGCAAACAGGGCAGAACACAGCAGTATTATATTCTTCTTGGCTCTTCTTTGCGAACGAAGATTCAGGAAGGACTCATCCCATGCTCCCTACAAGCGCGTTGATGATTTGGAGGTTGGATGTGTCCTTCGAGCCTGTGCAATGGGCCTTTCTGGTGGAGCGCAGCGTGCACAGAACTGGCCTCACCCTTTAAACCAAAGGTTCATTTGCCGGGGCCTAGCAAGCTGGGATGGTGGCAGCGAGGTCCTCAGGTCGTAGGTTTGGTTCAAGTTTCATTCTCTTAGATCAGTCTTTCTCAACCAGTGTGCCCTGGCACACTAGTGTGCCATGACGAACCTCCTGCTGTGCCGCGAGAAAAGCTCTCTGCCCCCCTTCCTCCCCCTCCTGCTGAACTCCTGCTGCTTGGGGGAGGAGGAAGGGCCAGGCAGTGGCGAAGAAAAAGAAGGGGGACCGGGCGCCGCCTCCTTAGCCGTTCCCCAGCCAGCCTCTAATCCGCCATGACTCCCACCATGACTCTCGCCCTCGCTCGCTGAAGCCGCGTGGAGGAGGAGCCCCGCCCACTGACGCCCGTCCACCGCTCATGCTCCTCTGTAGGAGAGCTGAAGCTGGGGGGAGGGGGCAGGGCATAGCGCCGCCTGTAGGAGAGCTGAAGCTGGGGGGAGGGGGCGGGGCATGGCACGGCCTGTTGGAGAGCTGAAGCCGGGGGGAGGGGGTGGGGCATGGTGCGGCCTGGCTCTGCCCCCTCCCCTGGCTTCGGCACTCCCAGCAGCTGCTCCAGCCTTGAGGGGACAGTGCGAAGCCAGCATTGTGCTGGCTCTGGCACCGCTGGCTTGGCACTGCCCCTCAAGGCTGGAGCAGCTGCTGGGAGAGGTGAAGCCGGGTGTAGGGGCAGGGCATGGCGCAGCCTGGCTCCGCCCCTCCCGGCTTCGGCACTCCCAGAAGCTGCTCCCAGCAGGCCACCAACCCCAGCCGTTCTTCACTGTGTTAGAATGTCATTTTGTGTCATTTTGGTTGGTGGTGTGCCCCGATTTTTTTTTAATGTTAAAAAGTGTGCCGCGGCTCAAAAAGGTTGGGAAACACTGTCTTAGATGGTTGACCTTAGAAGGTTAAACGAGCACCATCTGCCTGGGTTTGAATTTAGAGTTTTCATTTTCTTAGGGTGGTTGCCAAAAGGCTAGAGCAGTGTTTCCCAACCAGTGTGCCGTGGGCTCGATCTTGGGCTTCCTCCTCCACTCCACTTCTTCCTCGACCTCGGAAGGGTTTGAGCTGAAAGGTGGGGACTGCGTCAGGCAGAAAGAGCCGCGCGGAGAGAGAAGATCTTGGGATGGGACTTCCCCGGGTCCCCCGGCTGTCTGGGGGCGGATCTACATCATAGCATTCATGCAGTGAAGCACCCCTTGGTCTTCCAGGCTGGGGAATCCCAGGATTTGTAGTTTGGGGAGGCTCAGGATGGTGTCAAACTACCACTCCTGTGATTCCCTTGCACTCAGCCAAGGCGGGTCGAGGGACGTTCGGGACACAGGGTTGAGGCACCTTTAAGCAGAGGCCGAAAACTAACAGGGTGTGCTCACTTAAAGCAGGCATGGGCCAACTTGGGCCCTCCCTCCATGTGTTTGGCCTACAACTCCCACCATTTATATATATATATATATATATATATATATATATATATATACACACTGTATAAATTTATTAGCTGTACCCGCCATGGGTTGCTGTGGCCAGCCTTCCCTTCCTCTTTCTCTCCTTCCCTCCCTCTTCCCTTCCTCCTTCTTCTTTCCCTTTTTCTTTCTTCCTCTCTACGTGTTTCTTTCCTCCCTTTCTTTGCTCTTTGGTTTCATTCTTCCTTCTCTCTTCCCTTCCTTCCTTATTGATGCATAAGAACACAGAAAGAGACTGACAGCTGTTGAGCAAGACCTTCGTGTGTGTCTTTCTGCCATTCCTGCCAGGATATCTCTGTTGAGTTCATCGAAACAGGCCCAGGTTTCACACTGAGTGTATAAATACATTTAAAAACATATTAACTATATGTATTACTGTGTTAGAGTGTCATTTTGGTTGGTGGTGTGCCCCAGGATTTTGTAAATGTAAAAAATGTGCCGCGGCTCAAAAAAAAGGTTGAAAAACACTGTGCTAGAGAGCCCATCCTGCCCTTTGACGCTCTTTGTCAGACCCTTCGGTTTTGACCTATCTGGCATGGGAGGCCCTACTGGTGGCTATTATGCCACCGCCAGCATAGCTCGCAACTTCATTAGGCTATGCAAGCCTCTCCCCCACAACAAGGGGGCGCCAACGGAGAGGCGTATTATATTACTACTCAGTGGAATTAGACTGGCACCCCGTCCTCTTTTTTTCCTCTCCACAGACAATAAAGAATTATCTATTTAGGCAGTCTTTTGATAATTAACAGCTTAAGTTCTATTCAACCAAAATAACGTGCTGGATTTTGCTAATTGTTGTGCTGATGTGTGTGTACATATGTAATGGTTTATGTTTTAATCTTGTTTCAAATGTTGGTTGTTTAATCTAATTTTGTTTTTATACCTTGTGAATATTTAATGATATGCTTTTTCATTTGTCGAGCCACTTTAAATCCCAAACTGGAGAAAAGGCAGAATACAAGCAGCAGCAGCAACAACAACAACAACACAGTTACTCCCTTGATCTGAATGCTACTCTTCTGTTGATGCAGTCTGGAATTCCTTTAGCCTGAAAAAATGAAAGTTTCAACACCCCCTCTTAATGTCTATCTGAAGCAAAGGTTAAAAGCTCTAAATCTGAGCAAACCAAATATGTCTCTTCTGATCTCTTTGTATTGTCTGGGATTATATCATTCCGACTAATGCAGACAAGACTGGAGACAGC
This sequence comes from Anolis apletophallus, assembly GCA_030556195.1. NCBI lineage: Eukaryota > Metazoa > Chordata > Lepidosauria > Squamata > Anolidae > Anolis > Anolis apletophallus. The sequence goes on from JARBWK010000716.1 coordinate 14,958, forward strand.
TTATTTACAGCACCCATTATTATTATTATTTTGATGATTTAGTTTTTCAATTTTTATTTCATGCACTATTCTGTGGCTTCTTGACCTGTTTTAGCTGTTGATGACACAATAACAACTTAGAAAATTGAGAAGTATTCCTTTGATCATCTTGTTTCAATCCTTTATTGTGATCCTTTTGTTCTTTCCCCCTCTCTTCCGCCACAGCCTCCCACTGAGGCTTCCAAAAAGATTTTCTGGGGTAGGGTTAGAATTATGCCACTGACTTTGTCTAATAATTTACACAATAACTGAGATGAATATTTGACATCTACAGCAGTGTTTCCCAACCTTTTTTGAGCACACTTTTTACATTTGCAATATCCTGGGGCACACCACCAACCAAAATGACACAAAATGACACTCTAACACAGTAATACATATAGTTAATATGTTTTTTAAATGTATTTATACACTCAGTGTGAAACCTGGGCCTGTTTCGATGAACACAAAATAGATATCCTGGCAGGAATGGCAGAAAGATACAAAATTCCCACACAGAACTCCCATAACCAAGAGAAAATGCTTTAAGAGTTTGGTGGGCATTGACCTTGAGTTTTGGAGTTGTAGTTCACCTATATCCAGAGAGCACTGTGGACTCAAACAATGTTGGATCAGGACCAAACTTGGCATGAATACTCAATGTGCCCAAATATGAATGCAGATGGAGTTCAGGGGAAATAGACCTTGACATTTGGGAGTTGTAGTTTCTGGGATTTATAGTTCCCTACAATCACAGAGCATTCTGAACCCCGCCAATGATAGAACTGGGCCAAACATCCCACACAGAACCCCCAGGAGGCAAGAGGCGGTCTCTACTTGAGGAAAGGGAGGCAGGCTTCCCAATGCATAGAGAGGGAGAGACCAAGTAGACAACGGGTGGGGAGGGGGGGGTGTGTTTGTTATTTTGTGCCTTTATCGAGGTAGGTTTCTTAGGGTTTTTATACTTCAACACACTAGACACTCCCCCGGAGTTTCCAATTTCCCACGGCACACCTGATGATCGCTCACGGCACACTAGTGTGCCCCGGCACACTGGTTGGGAAACACTGATCTACAGAATAGCTTGCAACCAGAAGAAACAGTAGACTACTGAGTGGCTTTCAGGAATCACAAGTATAGGATTTGTATACTTCCAACCAGAAAAAGGTTTCTTTAGCTTTTATCACACTTCAGAAAAACTCACCTTCTATTTTCTTCCTTCCTAGGCCCAAATATATTATTAAATTGTCACCGCCATTGTTGGGGCTTTTTTATTAACCCCCCCCCCAAATTTTATTGATTTTCTCAAGATTAAAAGAAAGATATAGAGATACAGAAAAAAAGAGAAAGAAAAGATACAGACAATAAAAACAACAGGAATACATAGAAAACATGTGCCATAGAAGAGTTTGGGGTACAGGTGAATCGAACATTTTCTCATCTGTTATTGCTAGTTTTTACTGTTATCTAACTCTTCATATGCTTTCCAAAATTTTCTTACGTATTTTTCAGTATTTTCTTAAATCATACCTATAATAAAGTACATAAAGAAAAAGGAGAAATGAGAAGAAATGATAAGATGTAACCATCTATTTAGGCTATAAATTCAAATCTATATTACAGTTTATTTTACAGCAATCTTGAAGAGGTCCCCAATCCCATTTTGATTGTATTTGAACTTTATCATTTTTTCCCCTCAAGGCCTCAGTTAGCTTTTCCATTTGGCTGGTCTCGATTATTTTTTGGAGCCATTCCTCCCTAGTTGCTTTGCTATCCGACTTCCAGAAAGACGCATACAGTAATTTAGCAGCCGTTGTTATCAGGATAAGTATCCTTCTTTCATTTAGATCCAGGTTTTGGTCCATTATTCCCAGTAGAAATATTTCCGGTTTTTTTTACTATACTTTTAAAAATAATAATTTCCGACTCTCTGTGAACCATGTTCCAAAAATCTCTGGCCTTCTGACAGAGCCACCACATATGGAAAAATGTGCCGTTATTTTTACCATTCCAACAATCTGGTTTGGCTGTCTTGTATATTCCAGCAAGTTTTTCTGGGCTTAAATACAAACAAAATAATAATTTAACCCAATTTTCTCTATATTTGTAACTGTAAGAGATGTTAATGTTGTTTTTCCAAATTTTTCTCCATTCCTCCTATTTGATACTATATCCTATGTTCCTTGACCACTCTTTCATGTAGCTTTTACCTGGTCTTTTCTGTTTTCCTCTTTTAACAAGATCTTATAGATTTTAGTCACTCGTTTCTCCTCGTCCTTCATAAGGATATCTTCTATTTCATTTCTCTCTAACAGAAACCCTATTTTTTCATCTTCTTTAAATTTCTCTCGTATTTGAAAGTACGAGAACCACCCCAGTGCATGTCCTTCTTCTATTAATTGAGGTCTGGTCTTCAATCTGCACTCTGTTGTCACCGCCATTGTTAAACCACTTGTTTCTCTCTTAAATTCTTAGTTTCTGCCCAAAAACTTTTTCCATCCATAAGTGCCAAAGTCACCCAATCATGTAGGAGCATTCTACATGAACTATCTAAAGTCATTTTTAATTTAATTCACCCAGTTTTACAAGACAACAAGAGGAAGTCACTTCCAGTCATACCCCAATATACCTTGCTGAGTTGTCAGTAGGTGCTACTGGCCAATTCCTCTGTTTACTCATTTATACCCAAGAACAGGGCTGTCCAACAGACGGCCCGCGGGCCGTACACGACCCCCCAGCCTGTTGGACACGGCCCCCGCGACCCTCCTGAAAGATTTTTTTTAAAAATGGCGACCGGGCCAGGGGGAGGCGGGGCAGGGAGAAGGAAGGGAGCCAGCTCCTCCTCCCTGCACCGCCCCCTCCATCCCTCTCTCCCCGCCGCCCTTCCTAGCAGTAGGCGGTGCCAAGGGCGGCGCGTCAGAGGCCTGGGGTGACGCGCCGCCCTTGGCACCGCCTACTGCTAGGAAGGGCGGGGGAGCCGGCTGCCTTCTTCCTCCGTAGCCCCTCCTCCTTCTCCCCGCTCGCGCCGCCGCTCGGGATCCAAGGAACGGCGCGGCCGGGGTGAAGGAGGAGGGGCTATGGAGGGAGAAGGTAGCAGGCTGCCTTCTCCCTCCATAGCCCCTCCCTGTGCCGTTGCTCGTTGCTCGGTATCCGAGAAATAACGCAGCGGGGGTGAAGGAGGAGGGGCTATGGAGGGAGAAGGTAGCCGGCTACCTTCTCCCTCCATAGCCCCTCCCCGCGCCGTTGCTCGGGATCCGAGCCCCGGCACAGCCTGGGTGAAGGAGGAGGGGCTATGGAGGGAGAAGGTAGCCTGCTCCATAGCCCCTCCCTGCGGCACCGCTCGGGATCCGAGCAATGGCGCGGCCAGGGTGAAGGAGGAGGGCTATGGAGGGAGAAGGTAGCAGGCTGCCTTCTCCTCCATAGCCCCTCGCCGCGCCGCCGGGATCCGAGCAACGGCGCGCCAGGGGAAGGAGGAGGGGCCCTGCCTCGCTCACTGATCACCTGCGGCCCCCCAGGTGATCAGTGACCGGAATTCCGGCCCTTGGGTCAGAAGAAGTTGGACAGCCCTGCCCAAGAACATTTGTTTACTACTACATAATTGGCCGAGTCCCTTAGCTCATCTTCTTCCTGAATATCCAAGTCTATTCACTCAATAATTTTGTTGACCAAGGATAAATTTTTCATGATCACAACCACCCTAAGTACTCAGGCCCTTGAATATTCCAACTTTTTTACTCCCTGCAATCACAATGGTATATTTGTGTATGATGAATAGAAGCCTGTAGCTATAGGAGGAAACATACTTTTCAATCTGCCGTTTAAAGAATAGACATTTGCGTGGATCTGTTTTCCTTCAGTACATTCACGAGTATGTAACGGTAAGGACCCTTCCATTATAAAAACCTGCCCAAAACGAAAACAAGTGGGAGCCAATCTTGGCTCCTCCTCTGCTTTTTGGTATCACAGTTTTATCTTTTTTATTAATTCTGGATGCCCCTGGAGCCGCCACTGGGGCTTCCCCCAGAGTTGCGGCATGCACTCTGAGGGCTCTTGGGGAGGAGCCTGACCTGCGATGTGAGGGAGTCTATCGCCGACGCCGATGCCTAGCCCTGGCCTAGAGGGACTCCTGGAGGAAGCTTCTGCACTAGAATGCAGGCCCAAGAAGATGGCAGGTGGCCTTGAAGATGCCCCCAGCCACACCACACCAACAGATCCTCAGCGCAGGTGCAAGAGGAAGCACAGACAAAGATGCAGGAGGTCATCACAGATCCCACAAGAACAAGCCGATGACGTCGTTCCAGTTCCGGCTCAGAGCAATGAAAACCCTGCTGTCCTTGAGACAAGGATCGCTCGGCCTGCTCTCCTGCCTTGGCAGGGAACCCTTGTAGGGGCCGTTGCCATTGCTGCCTGCAGGGCCTTGCTGGGGGACCTACCACCTGCAGTTGGATAGTGTAAGACCTTTGGACCAGACAGGAAGCGGAAGAGATTCTGCTCTAGGGCATTTTAGTCACTCGTTTCTCCTCGTCCTTCATAAGGATATCTTCTATTTCATTTCTCTCTAACTGAAACCCTATTTTTTCATCTTCTTTAAATTTCTCTCGTATTTGAAAGTACGAGAACCACCCCAGTGCATGTCCTTCTTCTATTAATTGAGGTCTGGTCTTCAATCTGCACTCTGTTGTCACCGCCATTGTTAAACCACTTGTTTCTCTCTTAAATTCTTAGTTTCTGCCCAAAAACTTTTTCCATCCATAAGTGCCAAAGTCACCCAATCATGTAGGGAGCATTCTACATGAACTATCTAAAGTCATTTTTAATTTAATTCACCCAGTTTTACAAGACAACAAGAGGAAGTCACTTCCAGTCATACCCCAATATACCTTGCTGAGTTGTCAGTAGGTGCTACTGGCCAATTCCTCTGTTTACTCATTTATACCCAAGAACAGGGCAGTCCAACAGGCGGCCCGTGGGCCGTACACGGCTCCCCAGCCTGTTGGACACGGCCCCCGCTACCCTCCTGAAAGATTTTTTTAAAATTTAAATGGTGGCCAGGGGGGGAGGCGGGGCAGGGAGAAGGAAGGGAGCCAGCTCCTCCCCCCTGCACCGCCCCTCCATCCCCTCTCCCCCGCCGCCCTTCCTAGGGAGGAGAAAAAGGAGCAGTAGGCGGTGCCAAGGGCGGCGCGTCAGAGGCCTGGGGTGACGCGCCGCCCTTGGCACCGCCTACTGCTAGGAAGGGCGGGGAGCCGGCTGCCTTCTTTCCTCCGTAGCCCCTCCTCCTTCTCCCGCCGCGCTGCCGCTCGGGATCAAGGAACGGCGCGGCGGGGTGAGGGAGGAGGGGCTATGGAGGGAGAAGGCAGCAGGCTGCCTCTCCCTCCATAGCCCCTCCCCGGGCCGTTGCTCGGGATCCGAGAAAGAGCGCAGCGGGGGTGAAGGAGGAGGGGCTATGGAGGGAGAAGGTAGCCGGCTACCTTCTCCCTCCATAGCCCCTCCCCACGCCGTTGCTCGGGATCCGAGCAACGGCGCAGCCGGGTGAAGGAGGAGGGGCTATGGAGGGAGAAGGTAGCCGGCTGCCTTCTCCCTCCATAGCCCCTCCCCGCGCCGCCGCTCGGGATCCGAGCAATAACGCAGCGGGGGTGAAGGAGGAGGGGCTATGGAGGGAGAAGGTAGCCGGCTACCTTCTCCCTCCATAGCCCCTCCCCGCCGCTGCTCGGGATCCGAGCCCGGCACAGCCGGGGTGAAGGAGGAGGGGCTATGGAGGAGAAGGTAGCCTGCTCCATAGCCCCTCCCTGCGGCACCGCTCGGGATCCGAGCAATGGCGGCCAGGGTGAAGGAGGAGGGGCTATGGAGGGAGAAGGTAGCAGGCTGCCTTCTCCCCTCCATAGCCCCTCCCCCGCGCCGCCGCTCGGGATCCGAGCAACGGCGCGGCCAGGGTGAAGGAGGAGGGGCCCTGCCCCCGCTCACTGATCACCTGCGGCCCCCCAGGTGATCAGTGACCGGAATTCCGGCCCTTGGGTCAGAAGAAGTTGGACAGCCCTGCCCAAGAACATTTGTTTACTACTACATAATTGGCCGAGTCCCTTAGCTCATCTTCTTCCTGAATATCCAAGTCTATTCACTCAATAATTTTGTTGACCAAGGATAAATTTTTCATGATCACAACCACCCTAAGTACTCAGGCCCTTGAATATTCCAACTTTTTTACTCCCTGCAATCACAATGGTATATTTGTGTATGATGAATAGAAGCCTGTAGCTATAGGAGGAAACATACTTTTCAATCTGCCGTTTAAAGAATAGACATTTGCGTGATCTGTTTTCCTTCAGTACATTCACGAGTATGTAACGGTAAGGACCCTTCCATTATAAAAACCTGCCCAAAACGAAAACAAGTGGGAGCCAATCTTGGCTCCTCCTCTGCTTTTTGGTATCACAGTTTTATCTTTTTATTAATTCTGATGCCCCTGCCGCCACTGGGGCTTCCCCCAGAGTTGCGGCATGCACTCTGAGGGCTCTTGGGGAGGAGCCTGACCTGCGATGTGAGGGAGTCTATCGCCGACGCCGATGCCTAGCCCTGGCCTAGAGGGACTCCTGGAGGAAGCTTCTGCACTAGAATGCAGGCCCAAGAAGATGGCAGGTGGCCTTGAAGATGCCCCCAGCCACACCACACCAACAGATCCTCAGCGCAGGTGCAAGAGGAAGCACAGACAAAGATGCAGGAGGTCATCACAGATCCCACAAGAACAAGCCGATGACGTCGTTCCAGTTCCGGCTCAGAGCAATGAAAACCCTGCTGTCCTTGAGACAAGGATCGCTCGGCCTGCTCTCCTGCCTTGGCAGGGAACCCTTGTAGGGGCCGTTGCCATTGCTGCCTGCAGGGCCTTGCTGGGGGACCTACCACCTGCAGTTGGATAGTGTAAGACCTTTGGACCAGACAGGAAGCGGAAGAGATTCTGCTCTAGGGCATTTTGGAATGTCAGCTCAAGGAGCTGGGCACGTTCTCAAGAGAACCCCCAGCTTCAGACACGAACTGACAGGATGAAAAAGGGATTCAAACACGCTATGAAAGCTAGCAAAGAATAAAGAGTATGCAAAATTGTGTCTTTCACTTTTTTATATAAAAGTATCAAAGTATACCATTCAGGTATGGTGCAAGGTGTAGGTATATTTCACTATATAATTTCACAGTGTTCACATAATACATTCACATTTGTGACCATATATCAATCATTCATAGTATGCATATAACAATATCACAAAGTGGATATCACAGTGTTAATATCACATAAATTCTAAAGCAAGGTACTGGTGTAACTATAACAGAACCAACAGTATAAACCTGTATTTCCACCGTAGGGTAAGTTCACTCCACCTTATGGTCAAGCTTGCTCGCCATGGACTGGATGTGAAAATATTCCTCCTGCAGCGACGCAAGCCTCCTCAGCGGGTACATGCCAATGTGGCAAACGCCGGTGCAGCCTCTGAAGAAGCCGCGGGCTCCATCCACCACCCAGGAGCCCCGAAACAGTTCGAGCTCTGCACAGTAAACCGTCAGGCGATCCGCGTGAGGACTCCTCAAACATCTCTGGATCCACAGAACCACAGCCTCCTAGCCCACCCCATTCTGCCACCCCAGCGGAGGACAGACGCCCAGCATTTAGCAGCTATACTGAACTCCAGCCAAGCGGTGTTTGTTTCCCAGGCGGTGAAGCAGTTCATTGTTTACATCCAGGGATCTTCCCAGCCACACTACATGCTAACATTAGGAGTGAACTTACCCTACGGTGGAAATACAGGTTTATACTGTTGGTTCTGTTATAGTTACACCAGTACCTTGCTTTAGAATTTATGTGATATTAACACTGTGATATCCACTTTGTGATATTGTTATATGCATACTATGAATGATTGATATATGGTCACAAATGTGAATGTATTATGTGAACACTGTGAAATTATATAGTGAAATATACCTACACCTTGCACCATACCTGAATGGTATACTTTGATACTTTTATATAAAAAAGTGAAAGACACAATTTTGCATACTCTTTATTCTTTGCTAGCTTTCATAGCGTGTTTGAATGCTGTTAGCATTAGAGCCTTACTCTGTGTATAAGGATGAAAAAGGGACTCATCCCTGATTCTCTGGGTCGACTGGGTCGATTGACTCTTCCCCACCTAGGGGTTTAGAGGCACCAGCCGTTCCGACACCTCCTGTATTGGCGGCCACCTACCAGACCCAAGGAGTGTTGTGACTTTCCCCTTTTGATGGTTTGATTAACATCACTACTAGACAGTTCTCTTCAACAGTACGCTTACCACCTCGGGACTCGAGCTTTACTCCAGCCCCACGGCCTATTGCCAGTCTAATTGAGAACCATAGGTCGTTTGACCTTATATTCACTTTTTCTGGCTAGAACATTTGAGTCTGTAGATTAGGTCCTTTATTTGTCTAATTGTTTAATTGTTTAATTGTTTTATATGTATTATGTAGTTTTTTGTTACTTCTTGTTTATGTACAGTATGTGCTTGTGAACTGTTCCGAACCCTCAAAGAGTGGCGGTATATAAATCAAATAAATGAATGAATGAATGAATGAATCCCAGCAAACTAAAAGAAAATCTTAATTCCCTGAAAACTACCATTAGTTACCTCTTCCTCCAGCTGTCAAGAAGCAGTAAACCCAAAGCAGAAAGGAGATTGAAGCATGCCAGGAAAAAGAGGAATTTTAAAAGGAAGCCCAGGGAGGATAGCTCCAGGAGGTCATCGCTTTCCTTTACCTGGAAGTGGGAAAGCCTCATTAAAATGCCTTGAAAATAGTGTATGGTGTGGTACAGGCCCAGGAGAGAAAGTGTACAAGCCTGCATGTAGAACCCTTCTTCTAGAGTAGAAACAACTTTAAGAAGCCTCCTTTAAATACCTTAGAAAGAGTGTGTGGTGTGGTGTAGGCCCGGAAGAGAAAGTGTGTGCGCCTACCTGCAGCGCCTCTCTTCTGGACTAAAAACAGGTAAGAAGCCTCCTTTATGCATGTGCGTCTGCCTGCACCACCTCTCCTCTAGAGTAGAAACTGTTATTATTTCTCGCAGCATAGGATTGGTGATAAGCCGAAGTTGTTATGAAGCTTCTCGGATAACATAGAATGCTGAGTCTTCAGTACAAAAACAATTCTTTACTCACACACAATAATCCACCTCACTCTACAGCACAATCTCTTCGAACACGCGACAAGGACAGATAGCATGGCTTTTAAACAAAACGTCGAGGGACGCTGGTACAGACGTCCTTCATCACTTCCCAATCTACATAACCTGCTGGTTAACCCTTTCTGCTCCAGCAGTGTACATTGCATCTTTGATCTGAGACAGCACCATATATATACATACACAAATTCACATTTCACCACTATGATACACTATCAATTTCAACAGAAACAGCTTAAAAACCTCCTTAAAACACACACGCCTGCCTGCAGTGCCTCTCCTCTAGAATAGAAACAGCCTAAACTGATAGGAAGGGGGAGCCTGGGAACCCCCCTCCCCCATAGTGGGCCAAATAGAAAGCAAATCTTTCAGCACCCCAGAGCATGTATGTATATATATGCTTGCTCTGGGGTGCTGAAAGATTTCTATATATACCTTCCCAAAAAATGGGGGGGGGGAGCTCCACAAAAAAAAAACCAGATCAGGGCCCCCACTGAGATGAAATCCAGGACACCAAAATGGATCGCGGTTCACTCTGAATGCATAAGCCTAGTATAGAATATCTCATAAAAATGTTGAAACAGTCCAATTAATTAAATTTGATTCATATCCCACCAACAGTGGGGACTATAATTTTAACAGAATTATGGAACATCCTTCCCTTGCACTCTTTCACCAACTGAATAGACCCCCATCTCTTGGTGGGACTGCTGTCTGCCGAGAAAACAGGAGGGGAATCGGGCTATGGGACACTAAGTTGTTTATACAGCCCTAGATAAGTAGGTGTAGAATACAGAACAATTCTCACTTGTTGATAAAGAATAAAACAGCCAGATTAATGATAAATCAAATTAGAAATGGAATTAAAAATGACTTTGAGTTCCGTAGAACAGTGTTTCCCAACCAGTGTGCCGTGGCACACTAGTGTGCCGTGAGAGATCATCAGGTGTGCCGTGGGAAATTGAAACTTCCAATACCCTTTCTTCCCCTTCCTGTCGAACACTTTTTCTTCTCCACTCGGGCTCCCTTCTTCCCAGTCTCGCTCTGCTTGCTTTGCCTCGCTTTGCTCATGCTGCCGCTTCTGCGGGAGGGGAGAGGGAGGAAGACGTGACCCATGCAGGCGCTACTGCGCAAACTCGCCCCACGTCTTCCGCCCCCCCTCCGCAGTGCTCTCTGGATATAGGTGAACTACAACTCCAAAACTCAAGGTCAATGCCCACCAAACTCTTATAGTATTTTCTCTTGGTTATGGTAGTTCTGTGTGGGAAGTTTGATTCCATTCCATCATTGGTGGAGTTCAGAATGCTCTTTGATTGCGGATGAACTATTACTCCCAGCTGTTGAGCAAGACCTTTGTGTGTGTCTTTATGCCATTCCTGCCAGGATATCTATGTTGAGTTCATCGAAACAGGCCCAGGTTTCACACTGAGTGTATAAATACGTTTAAAAACATATTAACTATATGTATTACTGTGTTAGA
>JARBWK010000717.1:0-25639 GCA_030556195.1 Anolis apletophallus
GCATGAGAGAAGTCCACTTTCAACACTAATTGATGTACTGGATGGTATTTTTAGCGTTATAGGTAGAGATGCCGTACTTGTGGTGGAGGTGGGGGCGAAAAGGAGGGCCTCCCCAGAGGATCAAAGGGATCGTGCAGGTTTCTGGCAGGACTGTATTATGTTTTCATTGTGCTGATGGTCATGGCTGCTGTTTTATCTGTGATTTGGGCTGGTCCCATGTAAGCCACCCCGGGTCCCCTTGGGGAGATGGTGGCAGGGTATGAAAATAAAGTAATTGTATATTACAGTATTATAATAGTCGTTTAAAGGTGTCAGTGCCTCGTTGAAGGCTTTCATGGCCAGAATCACCAGAGTATTGTGTGGTTTCCAGGCTATATGGCCGTGTTCTTGCATCTTCAGAGGCACAACATGACACCTAAGCACAGTGCTTCCTAACTTGGTGTGGCATCTTTTCTCCCTGTGGCTAACAGGCGCTGAAACATATCCTAGTACTTTGATAGCCGTTTATAATGACATTACGCACAAGGTACTGTGGAGATGAATTGCAATGGGTTTCCATGCTCCCTGAATCAGGTGAGAGGGAATTGTGTTGTGCCCGGGGGAGAGTTTCTTTTTCAACCAGGCCCCGGGAGGTTTCTCTTTGGCAATTAAAAATGCTCAGAAGGAAAAGAATCCAGTTGGGCACCCACTCACACCCTGACGTTATAGGATCCATTTTGACTGGCTGTCCTATCGAATTTGGAGTTTGTTGAGGAGCTAGAATCAAGAAAGTCGCAAGAAAGTCAAGACCTGGCTATTTGAGCTGGCATTTGTTGAGGAAATATAAGTGTAGCACAGCAGTTCTCGTTCGTGCCTGGGGGGCAGGGTACAGGACTGGGGGTTCCATTAGCATTAGGGCCTGCACCAGCAGAGATAGATTCTGAAGAGGATTTGGAAGGTTTACCCGAAGGAGAGTTTCCCATCACTGGGCCTCTTTCTCCCACTGAAAGCTTGGCTTGGGATGAAGGTTGGCCTGACCCCTATGAAGAGATAGAGCACCAGGTGCAAATGGAAAGCAGTGATAGCGAATCTTATGAACGGCCGGGTGGGAGAGGTTCACAGGATCTTCTGAGTGAAAACATGGAAGAAAGCGGCTGGGAAGAATCTAGGGAGGAGAGCTCTCACGGAGATAGGAAAGCAGATGTTGGGAGGCAAAGCCGCACTTTCGATAGGAGACGGGACATCGAGAATAGCCGAAGGGGCTGGTACCATAGCCTAGACAGGCCGAGGTCCAGCAACAGAGATTGGAGACGACGAAGCCTAGATCGTCGGGGACCTCGGCCGAAAGATTAAGTATAGGAGCCGTGGGAACGGTTCCCCAGTTCTTCGGCCACGTCTCATCTGAGCAGACGTGAAGCGAAGCGTGCCACAGAGCTAAGTCCGGCTAGTGGCCTACTCAAGCCTTGTTTTGTATCTTGCAACCTTGCTTCATTCCTTGATCTGCTTTGCTGAGCGGAGCTTTGCCAAGCCTTTGGAAACTTTTCTTGTGCTTTGAATCATTGGACATTTATTGCCTTGGATTTGCTTTTGCTACTTTTATGGACATTATACCTTTTGAACTGTTTTCTTATTCAATAAAGAAGTTAGCCTTCAGTCCATCTCTGTGTGTGTGATTAAGGGGCCGGTCAAGTCCGTGCATCGTGACAATAAGGCTTAATTAGATATAAGGAATGACGACGATGTGACGGAAACTGATTTCAACATGACGCTGAGGCTGCAATTGTATGTTTTTAATTGTTAAATTGTTATATGTTTTTTTTTCTGGGGGTGACTTGTTGCTGTGTTGTATTGAGGACAGAGACTGCCTGTGTAAACCGTCCCGAGTCGCCTTCGGGCTGGGAGGGGCGGTATAGAAACGTGACAAATAAATAAATAATAAAGAAATCATAGAGTTGGAAAATATCCCAAAGGTCATCCAGCTCAACCCCATTCTGCCATGCAGGGATGCCCAGTCCAAGCAGCCCGGGCAAATAGTTCTCCAGACGCTCTGCTTAAAAACCACCTGAGAAGGAGACTCCGCCGTCCTCCCAGGTAGCACAGTTTATTTATTTATTTATTTATTTATTATTCATGCTTATATACCGCTCCTTCCCGGAGGCTCGGAGCGGTTCACAACATGGCAGCAAATACAATAAGTCCAAAAAAGAGGTGTAGGGTGTCCTACAAGCAACCCAAAAGAAAAAAGCAAGAGCGGGGTGCAAAAGAGTCACAATCAGTGTATCTTCATCAATATTTTTATTATTCAATAATCTTTCAAGGATCTCAGAAGGGAAAGTGGAATCAAGAAGGGAAAGTGGAAAGAGGATGTTGACAAGATTGTCGCAGCCCTTAAGCCGACCACCTGCTCCCTCGACCCGTGCCCCTCCACGCTGATTCGAGCTTGCGTGGAGGGTTACGAGGCCCTCTGTTGAAGATAGTCAACTGCTCCCTTGAGCAAGGGGCTTTTCCAGAGGAGCTAAAAGAGGCGGTGGTCAGTCCATTGCTGAAGAAGCCCGGATTAGACCCCCGGCTCTCCTCAGTACCGCCCAGTGTCGAATCTTCCGTACCTGGGCAAGGTGATTGAGAGGGCAGCAATGGACCAGCTGCAGACCTTCTTGGATGACGCAACCTGGCTAGACCCCTTCCAGTCCGGCTTCCGTTCAGGCCATGGGACGGAGACTGTCTTGGTCTCCATCACAGATCTACTCCGCTGCCATTTGGACCGAGGTGGATCGGCGCTGCTCGTGTTATTGGATCTCACGGCAGCGTTTGATACCGTCGATTACCAACTTTTGAGACACCGCCTGGCGGTGGCGGGTGAGGGGACAGCCCTCAACTGGCTGTCCTCCTTCCTCCAACGCCGCCAACAGCGTGTGACGTGGGGGGGTGGTCTCTCGGAGGCTCCCCGCTGAACTGCGGGGTGCCTCAGGGGCTATCCTCTCCCGCTATTATTCAACATCTATATGCGACCACTCGCCCAACTGGTGCGGAGTTTTGGGCTGGAGTGTCATCAGTACGCTGATGATACCCAGCTCATTCTGAGGTTGGACCCGGGGGCAGTCTCTGTACCCGATAATTTCCATCTTTGCCTTGAAGCCGTCACTGGATGGCTGCGAGCCAGTAAGTTGAAGGTGAACCCGGCGAAGACGGAGATCTTGTGGCTGGGCCGCCTGGGGGTAGCGACCCAGTTGCCAACTTTCGATGGTGTGGCCCTCTGCCCTCAGCCATCGGTAAAAAGTCTAGGGGTCCGACTGGACGCCCACCTGTCCATGGAGGAGCAGATCGGCTGCACCTGCAGGACAGCATTCTTCCATCTCCGGTTGGCTAAACGCCTGGCTCCCTACCTCTCCCAACGCGACCTGGCTACGGTGATCCAAGCCACGGTCATCTCGAGGCTTGATTACTGTAATGCGCTCTACATTGGCCTTCCCTTGTCGATGATCCGGAAGCTTAAGCTGGTGCAGCACGCCGCAGCTCGCCTCCTCCTGGGTGCTGCAAGATCTGACCGAGCGACTCCACTCTTGCGCGAGCTGCACTGGCTACCGATTGAATTCGGGTCCTCTTCAAGGTGTTAGTCCTCACTTTCAAGGCCATCTATGGTTTGGGGCCAGTGTACTTGAGGGAGCGACTTACCCCTATATGCCTGCGAGATCACTACGCTCCGAGGAGCTCAACCTCCTTGTGGTGCCTCCCCTCGGAATCTGCCGACTAGCCATTACACGGCGGAGGGCATTCTCTGTAGCCGCCCCAAGTCTCTGGAATGGCCTCCCGGAGGAGATCCGCGCCATCCACGCTCTCCTGCCCTTTCGCAAGGCCTTGAAGACTTGGCTTTTTAGGAAGGCGTTCGGCTCTTAATTCAACCACATTGCCCGCTTGCCGCCTATGGTTCCCCCAGGTTTTTATCCCGTCCCCCAGCCTTTGCTGAGGGTTGTGCTCTTAATATGTTTTAATCTGTTGTGATGTGTAATATGTTTTTAACTGCTTAATTGTTTTATTTCTCGGTGTTTTTGCTTCTTTGTAAACCGCTCTGAGCTCCGGAGTGAGCGGTATACTAAATCGAAGTTAATAAATAAATAATAAATAAATAATTGTTCAAAATATACAATATTTCAGTGTCGCAGTCAATTCCGAAAAAATAAGTATTCAATCATCAGCATAAGACGGTCAGAAATCAAAAGGCCTGTCACGATGCACGGACTTGACCGGCCCCTTAATCACACACAGAGAGACGGACTGAAGGCTAACTACTTTATTGTATATAAAAACAGTTCAAAAGGTATAATGTCCATAAGAATAGCAAGGTAGTCCAAAAGGCTTGAAGCAATTAATGTCCAAAACAGCTTGGCAAGGCAATCCAAAAGGCTTAAGCAGGGCTCCGCGCAGCAATGCGGATTCAGGAACAAGGCAAGGTAAATGCAAGACAAGACTTGGTGGCCACTAGCCAACAGCAGAGACCCACTTCGCTACACATCTGCTCAGAAGAGACGTGGCCGAAGCACTGAGGATTGGTTCCCACGGATGCTATACTTAATCTTTCGGCCGAGGTCCCCGACGCTCTAGGCCTTGTCTTCTCCAATCCTTGCTGACGGACCTCGGCCTGTCTAGGTTGCAGTGCCATCCCCTTCTCCTGGACTCAATGCTACTTCTCCTATCAAAGGTTCGACCTTGCCTCTCAGCAGCTGGGTCCCTATCTCCATGAGAGCTCTCCTCCCTAGAATCTTCCCAGCCGCTTTCTTCCATGTTTTCACTTAGAAACTCCTGCGATCCTCTCCCCCCCCCCCCCCGGGTGTTCATAACTTCCGCTATCACTAGATTCCATTTGCACCTGGTTATCTATGTCTTCATAGGGGTCAGGCCAACCTTCATCCCAAGCCAAACTTTCGGTGGGAGAAGGGGGCCCAGTGAGGGGAAACACATCTTCAGGTAACCCTTCCAAATCCTCTTCAGAATCTATCTCTGCTGGTGCAGGCCCTAATGCTAATGGAACTCCCGGTGCTGTTCCCTGGTCCCCAGGCACAAACGAGAACTGCTGTGCTACAAGGCCTTGCTGTTTCGCCAGGACTGACCCGGCTTCATCGGGACCTGGAAATTCAATCGGTTCCAGCGGTCCGTTGATTGAATATGGAGTAGTGGCTGCGTCCACTCGTGATATTGTAATATTGAAATAATTAATTTGGATTGCACGGACCAGTGGGATTACTTTGTTTTGGAACCGATTGAATTTCCAGGTCGCGATGAAGCCGGGTCAGTCCTGGCGAAACGGCGAGGCCTTTTGATTTCTGACCGTCATATGCTGATGATTGAATACTTATTTTTTCGGAATTGACTGCGACACTGAAATATTGGATATTTTGACCAATTGATTCCACTTTCCCTTCTGAGATCCTTGAAAGATTATTGAATAATAAAGATATTGATGAAGATACACTGATTGTGATTCTTTTGCACCCCGCTCTTGCTTTTTTCTTTGGGGTAGCAAATACAATAAGATCAATAAGAACAACAAATAAAACAGTAATAAAACAAATAAAACAGTAAAACCTTTAAGGCCTTGCATGGCCTGGGGCCAGTGTACCTGAAGGACCGCCTCTCCCTGCACATTCCCCAGAGACCACTACGGTCCATGGTCCAAAACCTATTGGAGGTTCCACCACTGTCATCGACTTGGCAGCGCACCTTTTCTGTAGTAGCGCCTACCCTGTGGAACACCCTCCCGGCAGAGGCACGAGCAATAACGGAGTTACAGGCCTTCAGGAGGGCCCGTAAGACCACCCTGTTTCGCCAGGCGTTTAATCTCTACGGTTGTGCTTTCCATTCTAGTCTGAATCTGTTTTTAACTACGTTGTGTTGTGTATTCATTGTTGTGAACCACCCTGAGCCTTTTTGGGAAGGGTGGTATATAAATTGAAATAATAAATAAATAAATATCAAACATCATTCACCACCAGGAAGATCTTATTTATTGATTTAAATTACGTAGAGCTAATTTACTCCAAGGACATGTTGCAGAAGTACGTAGGTTAGTGTGAAGGGGATGCTTTGTGCAGAGCCACGATCCAAGGTGGACAGGGCACTCCTTTGTCTCCCTCCCACCCTGTTCTTGCTTCCCCTCCCCCGCTTCCCATTGCGCTGCTGACGGAGGAACAGGTCACTTTCCTCCCAGAGGCACAGCAGGTGAATCTCTTGCAAGGTGCAGCGTGGAATTCAACTTGAGTGGTATGGGTTACCCGGTACCCACCCATCTCTGCCTTCAAGGTACAAAGGATTTCTCAAAGCCTCCCCCCCCCCCCCTTGGGCAGATGATACTTTCTCATCTTGGTTCTACAGTTTGTACAATGAAAACACTGAGGCGTGGCTTCGGGGGATGGTTCTGAGAATCAATAAATATTGCACAGTCTAAGCATTATTTCTCATTAAGAGTTCGCTACCACCACATTCCTGTTTTGGAGACTGCGGCTGATCAGGTTGGTGTGGTTGTGGCTTTGTCTTTTTGCATTTTATTACAAAAGAACTCTACTAAATCATGTGTGGGAATTGGGGGGCCTGCAAGCACCTTGTGAAATGGGGTGGGAGTGGGTGGGTGGGTGCAGGTACTGCCATTCACTCAGTCAGGTCCCACGTCAGTCCGGTTTTGCCCTTTGGCGAGAAACAAATGTTGAGTTAATTATATATTTCCGTAAGGACGGAGTTGAGGAAGAGCAGTGCATCCGATCAGTGGTTCTCAACCTTCCTAATGCCGCAACTCCTTGTTCTTCATGTTGTGGTGACCCACAACAATAACGTTGTTGCTACTTCATAACTGTTATTTTGTTACTGTTACGAATCACAATGCAAATATCTGATCTGCAGGGTGTATTTTCATTCACTGGACAAAATTTGGCAGAAATACCCAAAGTTGAATACTGGTGTTGGATCAATTTGTCATTTTTGAGTTGTAGTTCCTGGGATTTATAGTTAACCTACAAAGAACATTCTGAACTTCACCAACAATGGAACTGAACCAAAGTTGGCACACAGAACTCCCATGACTGGAATACTGGAAGAGCTTGGTGGGAATTGTCCTTGAGTTTTAGAGTTGTAGTTCACCTACATCCAGAGAGCACTGTGAACTCAAACAATGATGGATCAATCAATCAATTTATTACTTGCTTAGTCGCCCTCCACCAACGGTGCTCTGGGCGACTTACAGAATAAATCAATAAAACGCTTAAATTATCATTAAAACCACCAATCAAACGCTCTGCCAAAGAGCCAAGTCTTCAGTGCGACAGTTAAACATCTCAATTCGCGCATGGCTTGGATGTCGGGTGGCAGAGAGTTCCACAGTTTTGGGACGGCATCGGCGACTGAGAAAGCTCTCTGCTGAGTGACCTCCAGGCAAATTTCTCTAGGGCCTGGTATATATAGGAGATTCTCTTGAGAAGATCGAGGTGACCACTGGGTTTGATAGGGAGAGAGAGACGGTCCCTAAGGTATGGATCTGGACCAAACTTGGCATGGATACTCAATATGTCCAAATGTTAACACTGGTGGAGTTTGGTGAAAATAGAATTGACATTTGGGAGTTGTAGCTGCTGGGATTTATAGTTCACCTACAATCGAAGAGCATTCTGAACCCCACCAATGATAGAATTGGGCCAAACTTCCCACACAGGACCCCCATGACCAACAGAAAATACTGTGTTTTCTGATGGTCTTTGGCGACCCCACTGACACCTCCTCACAACCCCCCCCCCCCCCCCGGGGACCCCGACCCCAGGTTGAGAAACACTGGATTCTATGGGGAATATGAGTTAAAAGAGCACATGAAACCAAGGCAGATCTAAAAAAATGTATGATTCTAAAACCATGGTTTTAAAAAAGAACACAGCCCAACCCCCCAAAACGTCGTAGACCCCTCCCACGTAGCTGGATTATATGTCAGGGTGGACTTCAATAATCCAGTTCAAAGCAGATATTATGGATTATCTGCCTTGATATTTTGAGTGATATGGCTGTGTGGAAGGGGCCTTCGTGTCTTGGTTTCCAGGTCTGTTCCTGGGAGGTATTTGGGGCACTGGTTCAGAAAACTGCATTGGACAGGCCGCATCAGATCTAGTTTCTTAGATATGGTTATCATGGAATCCTTTGGGTGAGCAATGGCACCTGGTAGATGTCATATGTTCTGTACAGGGCCGAATCTTACACTATGTGAACTATGCGCCCGCGTGGGGCGTCACATATTCAGGGGCGCATCTGCCTGCCAAATGCCCCTTCTCAGTCTCTGGCCCTGTGGAAGGTGGCCCGCCCGCGACACACCAAATGTGCACGTGCGGAACCTGCTGGTTCTGTGCATGCACATCCGGTGCGGCGCAAGCGGGCCAGGGCTGCCTGCAGCGGCTCCACAAGGCCGGAGACCGAGGAGGAGCGCCTGGCAGCCGGAGGTAGAGCCTCCGCCCCCCGGCCGCCAAACCCTCCTCCTCAGTCTCCAGCCCCTTGGAAGGTGGCGCACCAAATGCACACACGCGGAATCGGCTGGCTCCGTGCATGCGCACCCAGCACGCATGCACACCCTCCATGAGGCCAGAGACCGAGGAGGAGCGCCCGGCAGCCAGATTCCCCCCCAAACATGTGAATAATATTCTACCTTTTATTTTTCAGTGATTTGGGGGGGGGCAAAATAATGTTCACTTACCATTACCGGGAAAGTGGCGTAGCTGGCTGGGTGTCAGCTGCATAAGATCTCTACTGACCAGAAGGCCATGAGTTCGAGGCCTGCCCGGGTCGAGGTGGGCTCTCGACCTATTGTGTAGCCTGTTGTCGACCTTTGCAACCCGAAAGACAGTTGCATCTGTCAAGTAGGAAGTCGGGGTACCGCTTGGTGGGGAGGGTAGATTTAACTGATTTATGAGGCCATGAAGGAGATTTCCAGAAAACACGCTGAGGAATGAGGGAGTGCGACAGCTCCCCCTGGTGGCCAGATGTTAAATTGCCTCTGTCTGTCTTGTGTGTTTGTGTGTCTAGGTGTTATGTGTACATTGTGATCCGCCCTGAGTCCCCTGCGGGGTGAGAAGGGCAGATTATAAATGAGGCAAATAAATAAATAAATAAATAAATTTAAAATTACCTTAGTCCGGCCTTGGTTCTGTATCTCAAATAGTAGAGCTGAGGGGAAAGCTGGTGACATTTTTAGATTCAACAAGTCAAATATACCCAGAAAAAGAGTTCACATTTGAGGCACCAAAATACGCGTTGGCCCGTGTAATCTGAGCAGGCTTCCCCAGATACTATTCTTCGTATTAATGACAGGCAATGTATCCTGTTGAAGACTCTGTAATTGGGCCTTTCCACATGCTAGAGGTAGCTAAAAATCCCTTGAAACAACTTTAAATCACTTTAAAATGCAGTTTTTGGGACTCCTACCTCCTACCTAGCATTGTTTTATTTTGTTCGTGAGTCGGCATGAGTGTTGCCTGCCGATCACTATGTATGTCTTGTAACCCGCCACGAGCCCTCGGGAAGAGGCGGAATACAAATGCAAATAATAAATAAATAAATAAATAAATAAAACAGCCAAGACCCACATAGCCCAAAAAAGCTGACTGGAAAGGATGGCGTGACATTCAAGTGCCACCTCAGAGTTGGTTGAGGTAGGCAGGATGTCCCTGGGTACTGGTT
Source organism: Anolis apletophallus (assembly GCA_030556195.1). Taxonomy (NCBI): domain Eukaryota; kingdom Metazoa; phylum Chordata; class Lepidosauria; order Squamata; family Anolidae; genus Anolis; species Anolis apletophallus. Next base: position 9,676 of record JARBWK010000717.1, read on the forward strand.
GTGGGGGGTCGGGAGCAGGTCAGGGTTTTGCCCTCCCTTCTGCTCGAGATCCCCGTGTACAACTGGTGGGCCACTGTGTGATACAGAATGCTGGACTAGATGGGCTGAGGTCCGATTCAGCATGGCTCTTCTTATGTTCTTATGTTCTTATGTTCACCAAGTTTGCAAACGACACCCAATTGGGAGGGAGAGTGAATATTCCAGAAGACGGGAGCAGAATTCGAAATGACCTGGCAGATTACAGAGATGGGCCAAAACTAACAAAATGAAGTTCAAAAGGGACCTATGTAAGACAAATCCCTACATGCAGCCGCTTGCACAGCTGGAGCGGAGTTATGGGCTGGAGTGCCACCAGTATGCGGATGACACCCAGCTCATTTTGAGGATGGAGGGCAGGCCGGGTTCTGTCCCCGATAATTTCCAGCGCTGCCTCGAAGCCGTTACTGGATGGCTGCGAGCCAGTAGGTTGAGGGTGAATCCGGCGAAGACGGAGATCTTGTGGCTGGGCCGCCCGGGCGGGGTGGGTGCCCGGCTTCCGACCCTGGACGGTGAGGCGTTATGCTCATCGTCTTCCGTGAAGAGCCTGGGAGTCCACCTGGACTCCCAGCTGACTATGGAGGCCCAGGTCTCTGCGGTCAGCAAGGTGGCCTTTTTCCACCTCCGACAGGCAAGGAGGCTGGCCCCCTATCTCTCCCGGAACGACCTAGCCACGGTGATCCAAGCCACGGTCATCTCTAGACTAGATTACTGCAACGCGCTCTACGTTGGCCTTCCTCTGTCGGCGACCCGGAAGCTCCGGCTGGTGCAGAACACTGCCGCCTGGCTCCTGTCTGGTACCCCAGCAGGCTCCCATATAACACCTGTCTTGCAGGATCTGCACTGGCTGCCAATTGAGCATCGGATCGCCTTCAAAGTGTTGGTTCTTACCTTTAAGGCCTTGTACGGTCTGGGGCCAGCGTATCTGAGGGACCGGCTCACTCCTTATTGCCCCCTGAGATCACTACGGTCCGAGGAGGCTAACCTCTTGGAGGTACCTTCGGTAAGGTTGGCACGACTAACATCTACCCGTCGGAGGGCGTTCTCTGTTATAGCCCCCACACTATGGAACGCCCTCCCGGTTGAAATCCGGGCAATGAGGGATCTGCTCCCGTTTAGGCGGGCATGTAAAACCCACCTCTTCAGGCAGGCCTTCGGTGGATAGGCCTACATCTGTAACCATGCCTCCACCCTAACTGTGCTATTGTTTTTATCTTGCTGCTGTTTTTAACTGTTTTACTGTGTTATATTTTGTATTTTACTGTGCCTTCGGCTGTGTAAGCCGCCACGAGCCTCCGGGAGTCGGCGGCATAGAAACCCGAATAAAGTAAAGTAAAGTAAAGTAAGAAAAAAAAGAAGTGCAAAGACACAGAATTTGGGGGGGGGCTCCTGGCTTGACAGTAGTAGGTGTGGAAAAAAATCTTGGAGTGCTCATGGGGAGGAAAGGGAACTTGAGCTTGGAATGTCACGTGGCAGCTTAAAAGACCAATGGGACCTTGGCCTGCATCAACAGGAGTTTAGTGCCTAGTTCCAGGGAAGCCATGCTACCCATGCTCGATTCTGCCTTGGTCAAACCACACCTGGAATCACACCGCGTCCAATTGTGGGCACCACAGCTGAAGGGAGATGTTGAATCTAAGCCGGAAAGTGTCCAGAGGAAGGCGACTAAAATGATCCAGGGTCTGGAGAACAAGCCCTATGAGGAGCGGCTTAAAGAGCTGCTGGGCATGTTCAGCCTGCAGAAGAGAAGGCTGAGAGGAGACATGATGAGGGCCATGTATAAATACGTGAGAGGAAGTCATGGGGAGTAGGACGGAGCAGGCTTCCTTTCTGCTGCCCTGGAGGCTAGGACGTAATGGAGCAATGGCTTCAAATTACAGGAAAGGAGATTCCACTTGAACATGAGGAAGAACTTCGTAACGACGAGTGCTGTTTAGCAGTGGAACTCTCTGCCCCAGAGTGTGGTGGAGGTTCCTTTTTGGGATGCTCTGAAACAGAGGCTGGATGGTCATCTGTCAGGGACGCTTTGAATGCGATTTTCCTGCTTCTTGCCAGAATGGGGTTGGACTGGGTGGCCCACCGTTGGGCCTTTGGCTTCAGGGGTTGTGGGATCTGGAGTGCCACAGGGGATGGAAATGTGCAAAGGCAGTGTTTTGGGAAAGTAGCTGAAGGGAGTTCAGTTTCTCCTGGGACCTAGCCTCGCCTGTTTGAAGCCAGAGCCGTTGAGAGATAAGACACCTGGGGTTGGAGCCTGGCATAGAAGGAATGCTAATTGGCAGGTTCAAGGCCTTGCTGTGGCCTGAGAAAGCCCATTAGGAGAACATGAAAGAACTTTAGTTTGAGAGATATAGTTCAGCATGCTTGGGGAAAATCAGACTTCTGGCAACTTGGAAGGTTCTTGCAGCTTGGCTTTGCTTGCATTCATGTCCATGGACTTAAGATCCTTGGGAATTCAAGCTTGTGTTTTTGGAACATTGATTCTCTTGGATTCTATGGGATATTTTATATCACCTGTTTTGCTTGGCTCCTGGAACATCCCTGTGTGGATTATGGGCTGTTTCTTCCTTTTCACCTTTTTATTCTTTACTGCATTTTATGGGATATTGCCTACTTTAAATAGGCAAATTTAAAGTAGGCTTCGCCCTCTCCCCCAAAGCGTCACAACAGCAGTTGTGATGCTTTGGGCGAGGGGGCGGAGCCGCGGAAGCCTCCTCGCGGCTTCGCCCTCTCCCCCAAAGCGTCACAACAGCTGTTGTGATGCTTTGGGCGAGGGGGCGGAGCCGCAGAAGCCTCCTCGCGGCTTCGCCCTCTCCCCCAAAGCATCACAACAGCAGTTGTGATGCTTTGGGCGAAGGGGCAGAGCCGCAGAAGCCTCCTCGCGGCTCCCGCCCCTCTCCCAAAGCGTCACAACAGCAGTTGTGATGTTTTGGGCGAGGGGGCAGAGCCAGAAGCCTCCCTCGCGGGCCTCGCCCTCTCCCCCAAAGCGTCACAACAGCAGTTGTGATGCTTTGGGCGAGGGGCAGAGCCGCAGAAGCCTCCCTCGCGGCTTCCTCGCCCCTCTCCCCAAAGCGCCACAACAGCAGTTGTGATGTTTTGGGCGAGGGGGGCAGAGCCGCAGAAGCCTCCTCGCGGCCGCCTCTCCCCAAAGCGTCACAACAGCAGTTGTGATGCTTTGGGCGAGGGGGCAGAGCCGCAGAAGCCTCCTCGCGCTTCTCGCCTCTCCCCCAAAAAGCGCCACAACAGCAGTTGTGATGCTTTGGGCGAGGGGGCAGAGCCGCAGAAGCCTCCTCGCGGCTTCGCCCTCTCCCCCAAAGCGTCACAACAGCAGTTGTGATGTTTTGGGCGAGGGGGCGGAGCCGCAGAAGCCTCCTCGCGGCTTCGCCCTCTCCCCCAAGGCGTCACAACAGCAGTTGCCTCTTGTTTCATTGAAACAGGCCCAGGTTTCACACTGAGAGTATAAATACATTTAAAAACATATTAACTATATGTATGACTGTGTTAGAGTGTCATTTTGTGTCATTTTGGTTGGTGGTGTGCCCCAGGATTTGGTCAATGTAAAAAGTGTGCCGCGGCTCAAAAAAGGTTGGGAAACACTGCTCTAGAAACCATCAAGCTTTTGTCACCAGAAAGATACAAATAAACTGTTACTGTTTCATCTATTTAAAAAACCCAACAACTCCCACCAGCTCTAGTCCTGATGTCCGATGATGAAGAATACAGAAGTTGTAGTCCAGCATCTGGACGAGGGTCACATAAAATGACACGGAGAGCCGGATTCAGCCGGTAGGCTGTTAGGAATTGTGGGAGTTGAAGTCCAAAACACCTGGAGGGCCCAAGTTTGCTCATGCCTGACTAAGGAGATTTTCTCTTCCCTAAGTGATGGCTCCAGAAATCTTGCTGCCTAAAGCAAAAGAGCAAAGAGCAGGCCCTTCACCATGTTAAGGAAGACTGCACACAAAACCAGGCAAGCTGTTTGGTAGGTTTAACGCATTGCTGCTGTTCCAGGACGCTTCAAATGTGGCCCAGAAAGCAGCTCTCTCATAACTGTGCATTCTCACGTGCCTGAAAGGGGAAGGGAAATGTTAATGCTGAGTCCATCATTTTGCCGCAATGCCTAATCCGTGTATTTTTAAAAAAAAAATCTCTTAAGGGATGAGCCCTTCATCCTGGAACGGGAGTTGGGCTGGCAGAGAAAATACTTCCCTGCATTTTTGTTGTTCTATTGTGTTGTATTGATAAAAAATAACATATTTGGTTTACTCACAACCTTCATGTGTTCAGAATACACAGGTACTGAAACTTATCAGTCCACTTTCAGATATGTATCTTTGAGATTATTCTCTGTGCAGGGCGGGACTAAGGTTATTAAAAATGGTAAGCGAACATTAGTTTGGTGCCCCCTTGCTCTCCGGCCTCGTGGAGGGTGCGCATGCATTGAGCCAGCTCCATCCTGGCGGCAAAAGTTTCCTCCTTTTCGGCCTAGTGTAGGGTGCGATTCTCGTCTCCGGCCAGCTGGAGTCGCACAGCAGCAAAGGCGCATGTGCGGAACCTGGCAGCCAGATGCTCCCCTGACCATGTGGCACCCTAAGCGGCTGCTTACTTTGCTTACAGTTAGATCCGCCCCTGCTCTGTGCCACCCGGCCAGGATACCTCTTACATCGAAACAGCCAACAAGGGTGTGATCTGAGGTCTGAAGTAGTCTAGAGCAGCCTATAGTCTTTCTGTGATCACGTGGTCTGCAGCCCCTTTTATAACTTCTCATGAACTATAAAGGAAGCTGCATACCAGAACATACAGTACATACAGGAAACAGGAAGCAACAGGATCATACAAACATGACTAGAGAAGGCTTGGAGAAGCACATGGAAGGACCCACTCTCTTGTTCTCTCCCTCCTTCTCCTCGTTCGCTCTTTTTTGAGGAGAGAGACCGTGTCTGCTCATCTCCAATCCATACTAGTCCAAGGTTTCTCAAAAATGATGGCATCTAGTTTTGCATGCACGTCAATGTGTATCTTCTGTACTTGAGATATGCAGTTCATCGGGTCTTGCAAATCTGAACTCATTTAAATTAACTTGATGATTCCTCATTAACTCATTATCAATCTGGATTTTCAATCTGGATTCCTTGAGAAAGTTTCTGCTGATGTATTTCAACAGACTGCGTGCATCTTAAGTGTGTGCTTCCACAGAGTCTTCCCTTTGGAAGCAAAACTGAGCTGCCATTTCGTTGTGATATGTTACGTAGCCTTTTGCCATCCGTGTACCAGAGTCAGGTACAACTATACACTGGACCCAGGGCCGGTTCGTCCATTAGACAAAGGAAGCAGGCGCGTAGGGCGACGTTAGGAAGTGCAGGGCGCGTAGGGCACCGGGAGGGGTGACGTCACTCGGGGAGGCGCTGCCGCGCCGGCTTCGCTGCCTACGGCGCCTGCGGCACTCCGTGTCGCACTGCCTCGCGGCCGCGCCGCTGCCACGCCTCCGCGGCCAGCCCTGCAGCCACCGCTGCGCGCATCGCGCCTTTGCTAGGCAGCCCGGGCGCTCCGCCGCGCTTCTGCATGCACGGACCTTTTGCGCATGCGTACTGGCTCCGCTTTGGAGTCAGTGCGCGTGCGCAGATTGGCGCATGTGCACTGGGGGCGCATTTTTTTTTTGCGTACCCCCGGGAAAAGCTTGGTCCGCCCCTGACTGGACCGACTATGTGAAGAATGTTGCTGTCCTTGAGCAAGCAGGGGTCACCAGCACTGAGGCCATGCTATTGAGAACACAGCTGCAAAATCAGTGTGTACAGAGCTATCATACCGTCTGTTCTCTTTTATGGGTCTGAAACATGGGTCAAATATCGCCAACACCTACAACTCCTCGAACGCTTTCATCAGCGCTGTCTTCGCACAATCCTAAATATATACTCGACTGACTATGTGACGAATGTTGCTGTCCTCAAGCAAGCAGGGATCACCAGCATTGAGGCCATGCTATTGAGAACACAGCTGCACTGGGCAGAGCACATGGTCTCGAGGATGGAGGACCACCACCTCCCAAAGATACTACTCTACGGTGAACTTGCTACGGGTCAGCGCAAGAGAGGCGCCCCCAAAAAGAGATATAAGGACTCCCTGAAACAACATCTCAGGCTCGGCCAGATTGATCCCCAACAAGGGTCCACCCTGGCCTCACATCGGGAGGCATGGAGACGCACTATCCACAATGCTGCGGCCTCTTTCGAGAAGACACGCCGAACGGGTCTCGAAGAGAAACGACAACGCAGAAAGAACCGAAACTTGGAAACAACATCACCCAAGGAGACTTTCTGCTGTGCTTTCTGCAACCGGACTTGCCTATCTCGGACTGGTCTTTTTAGTCATCAATGCGCTTGTAGAAAGCGTGGGGTGAGTCCTTCCTAAGAATCTTCGTTCGCGAAGTCATGCCGAGAGAGACCATAGCCATTCTCTTGCTTTGAACACACGTACAAGATGAGGAGAGCTGCCTTGTTGCTTCCTGCCTCCCTAGCCGTAGCCAGTCTCCGCCCAGTGTGAGCTCTGGCTTTTCTTAAACTCGGCCCTAAATGCTTGGGCTACACATCCGTATTCTTCTTTGGCTGTTTGTCCTCCCTTCCATTCTTTACACACACCTTTTTTATGTTCACGTCCTCAAGTGTGCTATTCAGCCATGTTGGCTTTCCCCAATGTTTCTAGGCATGAGTGGGTTTGGGTGCCTCGTTCTCTCAATGTGATGCTGCAGCCAAAAAAGCCAGCGGGGTTTTGGCCTGCACAAACAGGAGCCTCGTGCCTAGACCCAGGGAAGTCATGCTCCCCATGCTCTCCTCTGCCTTGGTTGGACCACACCTGGAATCACACTGTGTCCTGTTCTGGGCCCCACAACTGAAGAGAGGTATCGACAAGGTGGAATGTGTTCAGAGAAGGGCGACTAAAATGATCCAGGCTCTGGAGAACAAGCCCTATAAGGAGCGGCTTAAAGAGCCACTGGGCATGTTTAGCCTGCAGAAGAGAAGGCTGAGAGGAGACATGATAGCCATGTATCAAGATGTGAGGGAAAGTCAAAGGGAGCAAGCTTGTTTTCTGCTGCCCTGGAGACTAGGACGCAGCTTCAAGCTACAGGAAAAGAGATTCCACCTGAACATTAGGAAGACCTTTCTGACTGTGAGAGCTGTTCAGCAGTGGAACTCTCTTCTTCTTCTTATTTATTTATTTATTTATTTCAGATGTTTGTACCCTGCCCTTCTCAACCCGGGGGGCGCTCAGGGCGGGAGCCCTCAGCGGAACCATGAGTTAAACCAGACCTGGGCAATTGCCGCCCCTCCAGGTGTTTTGGACTTCAACTCCCAGAAATCCTAGCCAGTTTACCAGCTGTTAGGATTTCTGGGAGTTGAAGTCCAAAACACCTGGAGGGCTGGCAATTGCACACACTTGGGTTAAACCCTTGTGCTGGCAGAACTGCTGACTGAAATGTCAGCGGTTCGAATCCGGGAAGTGAAATGAGCTCCCACCTGTCAGCTCCAGCTTCTCATGCGAGGACATGAGAGAAGCCTCCCACAGGATGGTAAATCCTCTCATACCAGAAGTGACTTGCAGTGTCTCAAGTCACTACACACACACACACACACACACACACAATCAAAGTCTACTTTATCTTTGACTCTTGAGTGTATGATATAAAACAAGTTGTTTTATGGGAGAGTATATATATATATAGGGCACGGAAAAACACTTCTGAAGCACTGCTGTTTTTTATGCACTGGAAAATGTCTGTTTTTCTAACAGATCAGAGATAACAGGTTATTCAGTCTAACAAATGAAACCATTGCCCTGCATACGGCAGAAGAGAAGGTTATACTCTAAAGCAGGGGTCGGGAACCTATGGCTCGCGAGCCACATCTGGCTCTTTTGATGATTTCATCTGGCTCTTTGATAGGGTTGCCCCACCAAATAATAATCCTGCCCAGCCCCACCAAACCCAGGCTTCTCCTTGAGCGGGGAGAGTGGCCGGGGCCGAGGCAGACCGCGCATGCGCTCCGCCCATGGGCCAAGAGGAGTCGGGGGAGGCATCTGATGAGTGGATCCACCTCCTGGCATTCATGCAGAGCAGCGGGTGGTGCCCCAGATGCTCTGAAGAGCCATGGAGGGGGCCCCTCTTCCTCTCTAGCAGCTGCGGTGGAAGGATTTGGTGGCGTACGCAGCGGATCGTGAAGATTCCGGCCGTGTGCATGCACTGGCAGTCTGCCCTCTCCCTGTGCAGGCAAATATATCTGGTGGTGCGGGCAGCGGCACGCGAAGTTCCTGGCCATGTGCATGCGCTGGCCAGCCCACACTCTTCCTGCACAGGCAAAGAGGTGTGATGGCGCGCGCAGCGGAGCGCAAAGATCCTGGTCATGCACATGCACCATCCGGCCCACCCTCTCCCTGCGCAGGCGTGAACTTTTTCCCTTTCAAGGCAATTAAAGCAAATCCCGCAACAAACCTTCCTGTTTTAAAAAAGACACCCAAGATAAAAGGAGACGAAGAGAAACCTCTCTGGATGCTGCGGCAAGTCCACATTCTTTCTCTTCTTAATCCTTCTCTCCCACAAAACAAAACATGCTGCGATGTTCTTATGTTCTGGGTTTCCCCACCCCTGCTTTACTGGCTGGAACATGTCTGGGTTGAGGAAATTTATGATACAATGGCATGATGTCACATGCTTTCTTGTGTGTCATTAAAAGTGTAAAAGAGACTCCCTTGCCCACCTGAGACTATTCTCCGTAGCCGCACATGCCAAGGCACATGGGATGAATCTCTGTCTCAATCTGGGCTCTTCACAACGGGGGTTGTGATTGAATTGAACATGATTGTCAAACCATCCTCTCGCCCTTATTATTCAACATCTACATGCGCCCCCTGGCCCAGCTGGCCCTCGACTTTGGTCTGGAGTGTTATCAGTACGTTGATGACACCCAGCTCCTGCTAAGAATGGACGGCAGGCCGGACACCGTACCCGATTGTTTCCATCAATGCCTCGAAGCCGTGACTGGATGGCTGCGTTCCAGCCGGCTGAAGGTGAATCCGTCGAAAACGGAGCTCTTGTGGCCCGGTCGCCTTGGGCTGGATGAGTGCCGGTTGCCTACCCTGGATGGCGAGCAACTTAGCCCGTCATCCCTTGTTAAGAGTCTGGGTGTCCATCTGGACCCTTTGCTGTCCATGGAGACCCAGGTCTCCACGGTCAGCAAAGCATCATTTTTCCATCTTCGACAGGCTAGGCGACTGGTACCCTACCTGTCCAGGGATGACCTGGCCACGGTGATCCAAGCGACCGTCATCTCGAGGCTGGACTACTGTAATGCCCTCTACGTGGGCCTTCCCTTGTCGACAATCCGGAAACTCAAGCTAGTGCAGAATGCCGCTGCTCGCTTGCTGGTGGGAGCACCAGTGAGAGAGCACATTACTCCCATCTTACGGCAACTGCACTGGCTTCCTGCCGAGTACCGAATTGCCTTCAAGGTGTTGGTTCTGACCTTCAAGGCCTTATACGGTCTAGGGCCTGTGTACCTGAGGGACCGCCTTACCCCGTACGTTCCCCCGAGATCACTGCGCTCAGAGGAGCAGAACCTGTTAGAATTTCCATCAATCCGCTCCTGCCACTTGTCCAGAACCAGGCAGCGTGCCTTTTCTGTTGCGGCCCCTATGCTGTGGAATTTACTTCCAGCCGATACCCGCGGGATCCGAGAGCTTGTTCCTTTCCGGAGAGCGTGCAAGACTGCCCTCTTCGTACTCGCTTTTGGCTAATCCGGAAATGTATTGTATGACCATGTTTTTGAGTTTTTAAAAATCTGCAACCCTTGCGGTCTTTTAACATTGTTGTATCTCGATGTTTTTATCGAATGTCGTTGTGATCCGCCGCGAGCCTGCAGGGAGGAGCGGAATATAAAACCGAATAAATAAATAAATAAATGTGAAAACAATCCGTTCTTAACCATTTAATGCAGGGGTGCTCACACTTTTTCAGCATGCGAGCTACTCTTAAAGCAACCAAGTCCAAAAGATCTACCTGCCCCTGCCACCGCGCGCTTTTAACACCACGCGTGCTCCTGCTGCTGTTTTCCGCCCGCGCAGTGCTTCTTCCGCCTGCAGGGCATTGCAGGAAGGAGAAAGCAGGAGGCGGGGCATCCAGAGGGAGCGCTGTCTCGCCGGCAACGGAGGCTGCACAGCTGCTTCTGGACGAGAGAGAGGCAGGGCGCTCCCTCCAGAGGCCCCGCCTCGTGCTTCCTCCTTCCTGCAATGCCCCGCAGGCGGAAGAAGCACCGCGAGAGCGGAAGCCAGCAGCAGGAGCATGCGTGCGTGCAGGGTGTGCGCGCGCATGGCAGGAGCACCCCATCTGGCTGGTGAGGCCCGAAGATCACCTGGAAGAGGGCCGAAGATCTACTAGTAGCTCCCGAGATACCTAATGAGCACCCCTGATTTAATGAGTTCACACTGGGAAACGTTTGTAGCTTGCTTTCAATTGGAGTGCACAGATTTCTTTAATAAACACAGAATTTGGAAGTTTTCATTCTAAGAGTAAATGCCATGCAAAGTTTAAGGAATACTTAATGACAAACTAGAGCATGAGAAAGTAACTACTGGATGGTGTTATTAGGTGTGGTGCTCCTCATGTTATTGTTATTTTCACTTACTTTACTGGGGGTAGTATATAGGGCTGGAGCTACACTGCCATATAGTCCAGTTTCTGAATCCAGATTATCTGCTTTGAACTGGATTATATGTGTCATACACACACACACACACACATATATATATATCTTCTGTTATATAAAAGGGTTCCCGTCATGGAACGACAGTCCCAAACAGAGAAACCTTACAACGCAGAAACACCAAACTTGCCAACAGAAATAGGCCTCAAGCAAGGTATGTTTGTAGCAAAGAAACTTTCCCCCCCAAAACCGAAAAGGCCCCCAAAACAACGAGTAAAAAAACTACATTTCCCAGCATCCTCCGCGGCTGCCAGCGAATGCCATTGGCCGACATCGGCCCACACAAAATGCAGGGAGGATGAGTAACCATAGCAACGCTGGCCAGAGCCATCCAAGGCTAGGATAGAACCCTGGGAATGTGCTGCCTAGCCGGTAAAGTCTCTCTACCACCACTTGCCACTCCTCCACAACCACTACAGACTTTGCTGAGTGGAGACACTCCAGAATCAAAACACTTCCTCTGCTATATAAGACAATACAACTCATGCTTCCAGATGACATCATTTGGAGCACACATAGAAAGTGCGCCTACATGACCCCACCAAGACCGTAAGTAACATCATTTCCAACCCTTACATACTCAGACTTTCTCGCATCTCCTAAATAGGGCACAGCAACGCGTGCCGGGTACAGCTAGTGTGTGTGTGTATGTATGTATGTGTGTGTGTGTGTGTGTGTGTGTATATATATATATATATATAATTTTAAAGGATTCAAATGCTACAATAACTCTTTTCATCACACCCGGATGCCTCCGTCTGATTCCCTGTAAGGCAGACTCATGTGTGCGTTTCCCTTCTCGGCCCTGTCCTTAAAGGAACTGTGTGTAACTCCAGACCGTGAAAATTCAGAAATCCAATACAGAAGAAGAAGAAGAACTGAGCAGGCTGGAAACATCTGCTTTCATTATTTTTTTTGTCTTGGTTGGTTAAAAATAACTAAGCTCCTAGCCCTTAAGGCTGCGGCGAAACTATGTTTGACAATGTGTGGCCAACTCATGACAACAATTCAGGACTCCAGTGTCCTTCCTCCGCTGCTATTTGGACCGACCCACAATTCTCAGGAGAAGAATGGCATTCAACCCAGGCATTCAAGCAGGCCTCTGGCCATCCTCTTCCCAAAAGAGGATGGTTTCTTTTTTATATAGATACCCAAGAATTTATAGATACTTTAGCATCAAGAGGCTACCTCAACAGAAACAACAAAATCACATCAAATAGACCAGTGTTTCCCAACCTTTTTTGAGCCGCGGCACACTTTTTACATTTGCAAAATCCTGGGGCACACCACCAACCAAAATGACACTCTAACACAGTAATACATATAGTTAATATGTTTTTAAATGTATTTATACTCTCAGTGTGAAACCTGGGCCTGTTTCAATGAACACAACATAGATATCCTGGCAGGAATGGCAGAAAGACACAAACTTCCCACACAGAACTCCCATAACCAAGAGAAAATGCTATGAGAGTTTGGTGGGCATTGACCTTGAGTTTTGGAGTTGTAGTTCACCTATATCCAGAGAGCATTGTGGTCTGAAACAATCTTGGATCAGGACCAAACTTGGCATGAATACTCAATATGCCCAAATATGAATGCAGATGGAGTTCATGGGAAATAGACTTTGTCATTTGGGAGTTGTAGTTGCTGGGATTTATAGTTCCCCTACAATCAAAGAGCATTCTGAACCCCACCAATGATAGAACGGGGCCAAACTTCCCACACAGAACCCCCAGGAGGCAAGAGGAGGTCTCTACTTGGGGAAAGAGAGGCAGGCCTTCCCAATGTATGGAGAGGGAGAGACCAAGTAGACAACAGGTGGGGAGGGGGGTGTTTGTAATTTTGTGCCTTTTCGAGGTTGGTTTCTTAGGGTTTTTATACTTCAACACACTAGACTCTCCCCCCTTCCTGGAGGTTCCAATTTCCCACGGCACACCTGATGATTGCTCACGGCACACTAGTGTGCCCCAGCACACTGGTTGGGAAACACTGTTCTAGAGTATAAATGATGATGGTTTCTAGAGTATAAATGATGATGGTTTCTAGAGTATAAATGCTTGGTGGTTACAACGATGTGACTATTTATTTAGGAAGACGTTACATAACACAATTTCAGCATAACTTTCGTCCAAGCCTTTCCTCTTTCCCAAAAGGACTTGTATATTAACACCTAAAACTGATTTCCAACTATCTTTAACCTGACTAGAGTTCCTGACCACTTGGTACTTTAAAACCTTTCTACTGTCCTTAGTTTTCTGCCATCAGTCAATTATCGTAGCGATTCCCTCGCTAATTCTTCAGCTGCCTTTAAGCTTCTTTAATAAATTTTTTATTGAGTTTAAACAAAATATAAAAACATCCAACACATAATAACAGACACAAAGCAGACCTAACGTAATACCCACAAACCACATCAACACACAGTATACGAGCTGATGGGAGTTGTGAGCCAGTAACATCTGGAAGTCTGCAGATTGTTCCGTTTAGTCCGGAGAGAGGGGTTTGCATTTAGATACAAGACTTGGGGATATGACGCCTGACTTTAAAATGCCCTTTGACCTTTCCCCAATCTCAGAGCCATAAGTGCTGTTGGGGTGCAATTCCCATTATCCCCAGTCTGCAAGGCAGATAAACAAAAGTGATGGACCTTGTTGTTCAATAACACCTGGGGAGCCAAACTGCTGTTTTGGTGTGATGGCTTTCAATTAGTTCTAAGATTTTATTGTTAGATTTTCATTGATTCGTTATGCAAGCTTTGGAAGTAGAAATCACCTCGCTATGCCACTATGTTCTTTTTGATATAATACTTTTTAGTATTATAGATAAAGTTTAAAAGATAGAGAACACGGAGATTCTATGGCTGGGTCGTCCTGGTGTCGGTGAGTGCCGGTTGCCTACCCTGGACGGCGAGCAGTTAAGCCCGTCATCTTTGGTAAAAAGCCTGGGGGTCCAATTTAACCCACTGCTATCGATGGGGACTCAGGTCTCCACGGTTAGCAGGTCCACATTCTTCATCTCCGACAGGCTAGGCGACTGGCTCCTTACCTATCCAGGAATGATCTCGCTACGGTGAGCCAGGCAACGGTCATCTCGAGGCTAGACTACTGTAACGCCCTCTACATCGGCCTTCCCTTGTCGACAACCCGGAAACTAAAGCTGGTGGAAAATGATGCTGCTCGATTGCTGGTGGGAGCATGGACAAGAGAGCACATTACACCAATTCTACAGCAATTGCACTGGCTGCCAGTAGAGTACCGGATTGTCTTCAAGGTGCTGGTTTTGACCTTTAAGGCCTTGTATGGTCTAGGGCAGGGCTGTCCAACTGGTGGCCTGGGGGCCGTATACAGCCCCCAGCCCCTTCCCTATGGCCCCCTACCCTTTAAAAAAAGAAATAGGCTGTTTAAAGTAAAAAAAATTTTTTTTATTATTTATTATTTTTTTAATATATTTTTTTCACGACGGGGAGGGGCGGGGCAGGGAGGATGAGCAGGCTCCCTCCTACTCCTACTCCCCCCCCCCCCGGGCCAGTCGGCGCGCTCCGTCTTTGTGAGGCGGAGATGGCGCAGCCGCGGCGGAGATGAGCAGGAAGAGAGGCGCCCATCCCCGGGCTCTGCGCCTCCCTTCTTGCTTCTCTCCGTGATCCCCACGGCATCTCCCTCTCTCCCAAAGCGTCAGAACAACTGTTCTGACGCTTTGGGAGAGGGGGCGTGGCCGGGGGCGTGACCGGGGGCGTGGCTGTGGTTTGTGGCCGGGGTGTGTGGCCGGGTGATCACTCACCAGAAGTCCGGCCCCTGAGCCGGCAGAAGTTGGACTGCCCTGGTCTAGGGCCAGTGTACCTGAGGGACCGCCTCACCCCATACGTTCCCCCTGAGATCACTGCGCTCAGAAGAACAAAATCTTCTGGTGATCCCATCAGTCCGTTCCTGCCGCCTTTCAACAACAAGGCAAAGAGCCTTTTCTGTGGTGGCGCCGACTTTATGGAGCGAGTTACCAGACGGAACTCGTGCCATCACAGAGTTGACTCCCTTCCGGAGGGCCTGCAAGACGTTCCTTTTTAGGGTTTCAATCTAGGCGCCTCCTGATAATCCCGTCCATACCTGTCCATACCTGCGGTGAAGCTACGTTCAAATCAACCGGCTGGACAGGGTGGACCCTCTCTTAAAGATCCCACCGCTGCCGCCAATATGTGACCACTCCACTTCTTGACCGGCCTCAGACTGGACAATCTTTCTATGTCCACACTGCTGACCTCCAATCCAGGAAACCTCGAAGTTACCTCAGCAACTTCACGTTTATTGGCAGGGTACTGTCTCACCCCTTCACCATTTAACTGACTGGAGTCTTAAAACTTCTCAGTGACCACTTGACCACGCTGCCACCATTTATCCGGCTGACCACTGACTTTGAGGGCCACCACCAATAAAAGAATCAGGAGAGGTGTTTTCCTTTTAAGATGCAAACAATTTATTTTGACACAAATGGGTACAATCTTGGTTGGTTTCAAACTTCCTTAGAGGCACAACTTTTCTGTTACATAACACAATGGGGACCTATTATAGGGTTTCCACTAAACCTCTATAAACCCCCTGCAACTTTAACTAGGGTCTCTATACCCTTTAACTGGACTGCTCACTAGCAGACCTTAAGACACACACTAACACTGGACCGTTCTCTTTCAGTCCTTAGGACACTCTCAACTAGAACATAACTCCTCCCCTCTCATTTGGCAGTTGGCTTCCCGCTCTTTTCCAACTGTAGAATTCAAACCTGAACATTCTACTAGCCTCTAGCCCTGTTGCCATGGCGACAGCTCTTCTAAGCTTCTGCCATGCCTGCCCTTCTGTTTCACCCACAGAAACAAGCCATAGAACATTCAAAAACAACATACATTTTAACACATGTCACACAACATTTACACACAAATAATCAACATCATTACATTACCTTCCTTCCTGTAGCACCCATGGGTTCCGTTCGTGCCACTGGGAGGTGAGGCCGAGGGTCCCGATGCCATTGGGACCCGCACAGGCTGAAGGGACTCGGAGGACCGAGTTGGAAGGCCCAGAGCAAGATTGGTCAGCAGTGCCTTTGCCCAGTTCACCTGTAGAGAGTTTAGCATGGGATCTCGGTGGGAGCATTCTCCCGAGGGAAGAAGGAGCGGACCAGGTGGAGATGGGAGGCAG
>JARBWK010000718.1:0-25639 GCA_030556195.1 Anolis apletophallus
GGCCGACATTGGACAATTGACTCCTAATGCTGACTCATGGGGCCATGAGGTCACATCCCTTCGGACTATGGATATGCTGAATCACCGGATATGGTGCAACCTCTACCTGACATTGCATGGGCGATGGGAGGGGGGTTGGGGTATATGTTGTGTTTTTGGTGGCGGGCAGGTGCTTTTGCTTCACATGTGTCGTACCTGCAATAAAAATCGTGTTGGACCGTGCTTCAATCTACGTGATCCTTACCGAAAGTGTTGGAGAGTCGTTATAATCATGATATGAATAAACATAACAGTTTAAATAATGTACCAGTAAGGCTTCTCGGACCACCCTGAGAATTCCTGGGTTGGCCCCCAGCCCCCTGGCTACATGCCTGCAGCCATCAGACCCATCCAGAGAGTCGGCTAAGATGTGGCTAAGATGTGGCCTCCATCTTCAAATATTTTAGACATGGAAAACACATAAGGAAAATCAGGGGTCAGGCCATTTGGCATGTAAGGAAAGTATATCACCTTTTATCATCCCCCTTCACCCCAAAAGATATAAAGTTTATTACATTCATGAGATCAGTCCATAAGATCTTGAAAAAAGGAAAGTCCTTAGCAAGTCTGCATGCCATGGAAGTGTCCATAAGCGTTGGTATGATGAATCAGGAGCTGGTTCATTGAATTATGGGGAAAGCGGCATCGAGCGCACAAGGCCGTGGGTCAAAAAGCAGGCGGCTGCAGCACTGTCTGAGGAACATCGGTAGGCCAGGATGGCGCCCCATGCGGCCAGATGGCGCCTCCTTCCCAGATGGCGCCTCAGGCGCCGCCTACTTGGCCTACCTTAGTGACCCGCCTGCCAAGAGGTCATCTTCACTTCACACCCCTTGCAGGTCTCCAAGGTCATGAATGATGACGTATTTTAGCAATTGGATGTTCTGGAGATGTTTCCAACAGCCGTTGGAAACGCAGCTTTGGTTATTGTCTGAGACACGATCAACTTGTATAAAGGTCTCCATTTGCTCCCTGAGAAAGAGTTTAGGGATGGAGTGTGAAATATTGACACAAGCTTCCTATTTTCTTTTTTTTTGTTGATAGCTGCATGATTGGTGTTTGTTTCCGAGATTAGATGCGTTGAGAGATTAGATGCTTAAAGAAATCAGCTAGGTTTTCTTTACCTGTAATCATATCCCCGCGACATAAGAATCCATCATGCAGCATGGGCTGTGGCTGAAAGATGGATTGTTAAGCACTATCAGACCGGCATGCAAGGATCTAATTGAGCTGAGCATCCTTTCGTCAGAATTTCAGAATCTGAAATGCTCCAAAATTGTCCTCATGGGTGGCTGGGAGAGTGGCACCTTTGCCTTCGGATGGTTCGATGGATGTAAACATTGGGCAAAATGATTAAAACACTGTGTATAAAGTGACCTTCAGGGTATGTTTCTAACGTCTCTTTGAAACATAATTGAATTTCATGCTTAGACTTGGGTCAGGCATGTAGTCGGGGGGGGGCTAAGGGGGCTTCTGCCCCCCCCCCCCCGAAATTCTCAGGGTGGTCCGCGAAAAGGCCTTACTGGTACATTATTTAAACTGTTATGTTTATTCATATCATGATCTGATCACCATGCTCATTATATCCCACATTAATGGGGTTATTGGGATAACAATACAAAAGGTTTACTAGGGTAGACCCTCTTCCACCCAGTCTCAGCCCCCCCCCCCCAAAACAAAATCCTGGCTACGGCCCTGACTTGGGTCCCATCTCCAAGATTATATTCCAAAATTTAAGACACTTCTGGTCCCAAGCAGGCCCGGATTACCCATAAGGCCACCCTAGGCCAGTGTTTCCCAACCGGTGTGCCGCGGCACACTAGTGTGCCGTGAGCGATCATCAGGTGTGCCGTGGGAAACTGGAACCTCCAATCCCCTTTCTTCCCCCTCCTGCCGAACACTTTTTCTTCTCCGCTCGGGCTCCCTTCTTCTCAGAGTGAGCATGTTCAGGAGGGGAGGGGGGAGGGAGGAAGACGTGACCCGTGCGGGCGCTACTGCACAGACTCGCCCTACGTCTTCCTCCGTCCCCCCTTCCCTCCGGACAGGGCCGTAGCCAGGATTTTAATTCGGGGCTGAGTTTGGTTCGGGGCTGAGACTGTGTGGAAGAGGGTCTACCCTAGCAAACCTTTTGTATTGTTATCCCAATAACCCCATGAATGTGGGATATAATGAGCATGGTGATCAGATCATGATATGAATAAACATAACAGTTTTAAATAATGTACCAGTAAGGCCTTTTCGGCGGACCACCCTGAGGGGGGGCTGAAGCCCCCTTAGCCCCCCCTCCCGGCTACATGCCTGCCTCCTGAGCACGCTCATGCTGCCCTCTCAGATCAAAATGGTGGCAGAAGCGGCACTATGAGCAAAGCGAGGAAAAGCGAGCAGCATGGGGCTGGGAAGATGGGAGCCCAAGTGGAGAAGAAAAGGTAAGTGTTGGGCAGGAGGGGGAAGAAAGGGCGCGAAGGGGAAGGGGGAGGAAGGGGTCTCTGTCGAAAGCTGGCATGGGCAAACTTGGACCTTCCAGGTGTTTTGGACTCCAACTCCCACCATTCCTAGCAGCCTCAGGCCCTTTTCCTTTCCCCCCCTCAGCCACTTAAGTAGGAAAGGGCCTCAGGCTGTTAGGAATGGTGGGAGTTGAAGTCCAAAGCACCCAGAGGGCCGAAGTTTTCCCATGCCTGTTTTAGGGACCTTAAAGTGGAGAGTCTCCTTCCAACATTGTGATTCTGGATAGAAAACAAACAACAACGTAGACCTAACATTGTTTGAGTCCACAGTGCTCTCTGGGTGTAGGTGAACTACAACTTCCAAACTCAAGGTCAATTCCCAAGCAAACCCTTTCAGTACTTTCTGTTGGTAATGAGAGTTCAATATGCCAAGTTTGGTTCAATTCCATTGTTGCAAGAGTTCAGGATTGTGTGCTCTTTGATTGTGTGTTAACTGTAAGTCCCAGAAACTGTAACTCCCAAATGTCAAGGTCTATTTTCCCCAAACTCCATCTGTGTTCACATTTGGGCATATTGAGTATTCATGCCAAGTTTGGTCCAGATCCAACATTGTTTGAGTCCACAGAGCTCTCTGGATATAGGTGAACTACAACTCCAAAACTCAAAGTCAATGCCCACCAAACTCTTATAGTAAATACTATAAGAGTTTGGTGGGCATTGACCTTGAGTCTCTTGGTTATGGGAGTTCTGTGTGGGAAGTTTGTGTCTTTCTGCCATTCCTGCCAGGATTTCTATGTTGTGTTCATCGAAGCAGGCCCAGGTTTCACACTGAGTGTATAAATACATTTAAAAACATATCAACTATATGTATGACTGTGTTCGAGTGTCATTTTGTGTCATTTTGGTTGGTGGTGTGCCCCAGGATTTTGTAAATGTAATAAATGTGCTGCAGCTCAAAAAAGGTTGAAAAACACTGCCCTAGGCCATAGCCTAGGGCGGCACCTTTTGGGGGGCAGCAGGTCCGGACCCCCCCAAAAAGTTTTTTTAAAATCCAAAACAAATGGCGCATGCGCGCAGCGGCATAAGCGCCATCTACGGCCACCCCCCCCCCCCAGCTCTGCTCTCCTCGGCTCTGCCTCTGCCCTCGGCTCCGCCCCACCCCCAGCTCCGCCCCCACCTCCTCGCGCGCCCAGTCTGTTTCCCTGCCTCCCTTGTCCGGCTCGCGCGCCTCAGTCTCTCTGTGTGTTTGTGTTTCCCTGCCCCCCTCTCTCTCTCTCGCAGGCGCTCCTCCCTCCCTCCCTCGGCTCGCGCCCCTCCCAGCCTGTGTTTCCCTGCTTTTCGTGTGGGGCGGAGCCCGGGGTGGGCCGGAGCTGGGGGCGGGGGCAGACTCAGAGCCTTTGGCCTAGGGCACCAAAAGGGCCTGATCCGGGCCTGGTCCCAAGCATTTCAGAGAAGGGATATCCAACCTATATAATTTGTGGGGCCGTGGTAGCACAGCGGGTTAAACCAGTGTTTTTCAACCTTTTTTGAGTCGCGCCACATTTTTTTACATTTACAAAATCATGAAAGAGGGAAGGAAGGCCAACAGACAGGAAGGAAGAAAAGAAGAAAGGAGGTAGGGAGGGAAAAGGCGAAGGAATGAAAGAGGAAAGGGGGGAGAAAGGTAAGAGAGGAGAGGAGGGAAGGAAGGAAGGAAGGAAAGAAAGAAAAAGGTACCACAGGAAGAAGAGACTACAAAGCAAAGACAAAGGAGGGTGAAGCTGGTGAGGGGAGGAGAAAAATAAAGGAAGGAAACTTAGGAAGGGAAAGAAAGGGAAGGAGGAGTGATAGAGAAAAGGAAAGGATAGGGGGAAAGGAGGGAAAGAAAAGACGGGAGGAAGGAGGACAGAGAGAAGGAAAGAGCTGAGGGATGAGGGAGACAGGGGGGAGAGCAAGAACGAAAGACAAGAAGGGATGTTGCTGTTGTTCTTTCACACAGCAGCGCATGGCCAGGTACAGCTAGTAAATAATAATAATAATAATGAAGTCCAGTTTGTTAGATATGAGCATTCATTGGACCAGGGCTGTCCAACTTCTACCGGCCCAGGGGCCTGAATTCCGGTCACTGATGATCTGGGGGCCGTAGGGTCTGCCCCCGCCCCCGGCTCCACCCCCAGCTCCGCCCCTCCCCGCCCCTGGTTCCGCCTCTCCCGGCATCCTCCCCTCCCCCTTATTTTAATTTAATATTAAATATATTTAATTCCATCCTCCCCTCCCCCTTATTTTAATTTAATATTAAATATATTTAATTCCATCCTCCCCCTCCCCCTTATTTTAATTTAATATTAAATATATTTAATTCCATCCTCCCCGCCCCCTTATTTTAATTTAATATTAAATATATTTAATTCCATCCTCCCCTCTCCCCTTATTTTAATTTAATATTAAATATATTTAATTCCATCCTCCCCTCTCCCTTATTTTAATTTAACATTAAATATATTTAATTCCATCCTCCTCCCCCTTATTTTAATTTAACATTAAATATCTTTAATTCCATCCTCCCCTCCCCCGTATTTTAATTTAATATTAAATATATTTAATTCCATCCTCCCCTCCCCCTTATTTTAATTTAATATTAAATATATTTAATTTTATATTTAATACATGAGGGGAGATGGGGGGAGGGAATGAGGAGACCCCTGAGGAGCCCCCTGCTTCGGCCTACCTTTTCCAAACGCGCAGGATCCAGGAGTACCTGAACGACGAGAGAGGCGACGACCGACGGAGGCGACGCAGGTCCGAATCGCGTCTGTGGGCCTCAGCGATCCAGTAGGAGAGTAGCCGAAGAGTATCGCGAGAATACACAATCCACACGGGATTTCGCTGTCACCGCCGGCGTAATCTCGCGTTGACAGCAAAATCCCGTGAAGTAGGTATTTTTTTTTAAAAAAAATTATTATTTTATTTTTCAATTTTTATTTTTTATTTAAAAGCTTAGGGGGCCGTAGGGAAGGGGCTGGGGGGGGGGTCGTATACGGCCCCCGGGCCGCCAGTTGGTCAGCCCTGCACTGGACTATGAAAGCATGACTCCCTTTCTCATGGAGACTATTCAAAAATGTGGTTCTTACACTGAGGTCTATTAATCACTACTTTGTAACCATGGGCTCCTCTTCCTTCCAACCGACTTGAATGCTTCTTCACTTTCAATGTGGATCCCTGTGCTTTATCATCCTTAGAAGGCAAAGGGATGGGATCGAAAGCTGCAGGAGGAAGCTGTATATTTTAGAAAGGGTTTACCTCCTTCTTTGTGTTCCACTAATGCAAAGGATATGTCAGGAAATGACCTCCCGGGAGAAAGCGAGAGCAAAGGAGAAGCCAAGGAGGGAGGGAGAGGAAGGCAAAGACTGCTATAATTATGTTAGCAAAGTACTCTTCCATTTGGTATTATTTAGGGCTATTTTTATTATGATGTTGAGATGAGTTTCTTAAAGAAGGAAACTCTCGGGTTTTATGGGGCGCCTGGCTTGGAGAGAATCCTTGGCTGATTTGATAGCCTATTTGAACAAGAGGGATGCTTTATGATCCTCTATAAAAACTGATGACCCCTCTCACATTTGTATTTAATGAAATCAGGAGGAGCTTTGGTTATGCTTTCAATAACCTTCAGTCCCAGCTTCAGCCTGTCCCACAGACAGGAGCGTGGAATGGAGTCTCGTCGGGGGGACGTCCCAGGCTCTGCATCAGGGGGGCAACCAGTTTGAGTCTCCATCATGTCCTAATCTCTGGAGCAGAAGAACACAAACTTGTCCCTTCCTCAATAGGCCCGGATTACCCATAAGACCACCCTAGGCCATGGCCCTTTCCGTCTGCTTTGTTGATGTAGAGGTTCATGCTTGTGTGGGTGGAGTAACAGTGCAGTGTTGTGTTGTGTTGTGGTTGGAGTATAGGTGGTGTTGGTTTTTGTTTGTGGTGGTGGTAGGTGTTGTGTGTGCGGGGTCTCGTAAGGTTGGGGGGATGGGTTGTGATAGGAACTTGTGTTGTGTTGTGTTGTGTGGGTTGGAATTGCTGGAGTATTGTGCCTGGGACGTGTGTGTATTTGGAGGTTTGTGTGGTGGTGAGTAGTGAGTGCAGTCCTGGGTTTTGTGTTGGGGAAGCTGTCAGGTTTTTGTGGGGTGTATTTTGTGTGTGTTGTGGTGACATAGTTGTCTCAGTCTGGCTGTGTGCTGGTTGTGATGTGGAGGGGGTGTTGCTTTTGCCAGTGGTGTTTGTTGTGTATTTTGTTTGGGGTGGGTTTTTGTGTTGCAGGATTTTTTGTGTGGGTTTTGCAAGTTTGTGTTATTCTGGGGGTATGTGTTTGTCAGTGGTGCCTGTGTCCCTGGTGCCCTATTTGTCTCCCTCCTAGATCTTGGCCTTGACAGTTTAACCCTCAATCACCAACTGACTAAACTGATATCACTCAGCATTCTAATCTAGCCTTGGCTGGCTTGGCCAATGGGTTTCGCCCGCGGCCGCAGAGGATGCTGGGAAATGTAGTTTTTTATTGTTGTTTTGGGGGCCTTCTAGGTTTTGGGGGGGGGAGTTTATTTGCTAAAAACCTTCCTTGCCTGAGGCCTATTTTTGTTGGCAAGTTTGGTGTCTCTGCCTTGGAAGGTTTCTCTGTCTCTGTCAGTCGTTCGATGACAGGTCCTCCTTTATATAATACACTAGCTGTACCCGGCACGCGTTGCTGTGCCCTATTTAGGAGATGCGAGAAAGTCTGAGTATGTAAGGGTTGGAATTGATGTTAGTTATGGTGTTGTTGGGGCCATGGCTGTGTCGTTGTGGGTTGTTCTGGTGGGTGGGATGTTGAAGTCCTGTGGAGTTGTTGGTGTGTGGTGTTGCTGGCGTTCTGCATAGCTTGTGGATATACAATGTTTTTTTGTCTTTCTGTCTGCTGTGTTGATGTAGAGGTTGATGCTTGTGTGGGTGGGGTACTTTGGAAGTGAGTTGAGGTACTTGAAATCCCACCATCCATGGTGTGCCCTCCTCTAAACTGCAGTTGGATGGAGTGTGGGTCATGGGGGCACTGTGTGCCAAGTTGGGTCTTTATCGGTCTTGGTTCTGGGCCACAGTGGTCTGTGGGGAATGAAGGGTTTGAAAGTACTACAAATCCCATAATCCATGGAGGTACATGAAATCCCATCATCCATGGTCCACCCTCCTCCAAACTAAGGTAGAATGTAGCGTGGGTCATAGGGGCTCTGTGTGCCAAGGTAGATTACTGTAAATTCAGGCCATATACAATGTCCCATGAGCTGAGGCCTAGTCAGGAAAATCAAGTTAATGAAGCCTTACTGGTCAACTCAGGCCATACACAATGTCCCATGAGCTGAGGCCTAGTCGGGAAAATAAAGTTAATGAAGACTTACTGTCAATTCAGAGCGTAAACAGCATCCAATTAAGTGAGGCCTAGTCAGGGAAATTAAGTTAATGAAGCCTTACTGTCAATTTTGGGCGTGGTCTGTGATTTGTAGGGGTGTAAATTTTCTGTGGCAAGTGAATTGGGTGTTTGTGTTGGCGACTGCCTCAGGCCTTTGCCTTATCCTCCTCTGCCAGTTTATTATGGGTCGAATGTTCATGTTGGCTGCCCAATAGGCGTTATGCAAATACTCCCTCATTGGCAGTCAATTATGTTGTCAGAATGTTGAGGCTGGGAGATTCGTTGGCAGCCGCGGAGGACGCTGGGAAAAGTAGGTTTTTTTGTATCGTTGTTTTGGGGCCTTCTAGGTTTTTTTGGGGGAGTGTCTTTGCTAAAAACCTACCTTGCCTGAGGCCTATTTTTGTTGCCAAGTTTGGTGTGCCTGCCTTGTAAGGTTTCTCTGTCTCTGGCAGTCGTTCCATGACGGGACCTCCTTTATATAATAGATAAACAGGATGGGTTTAGCCCGATTCTCCAATCTGTGAAGGTCATTCTGGAGTCTGATCCTGTCTGGCGGGGTATTAGGACAGGACTCCGGGCGAGTGGAGATCTGAGCGTCCACTCTCTCTGGTGGACACTTGTATGCCATGGAGGCCTCTTCCTGAGCAGAGCTTAATTAACATTTCGAGCAATGACCAAACACATTTCCCTACTGTGATCGCGCACTCCTTTTTCTGATGGCTCCCCATAGCCTCCGAGCCGCAAGGTTGGCCGGAGGTGAAAGCACTTAAAAGCAGAAGGTGATCCAAGTGCTTGGATGCGTGTGACATGAATGAGAACGAAGGGAAGGGTGTCTCCTGTTTATAGCCTTTCTCTTGGCCATGTGCGCTCCCTCCGCAGCCTACGAAGAAGTGGAAATCTGTCAGGCTTTATGAGGGATACTTCCCGAGCCCTGTTGACCATCATTTGCATTCTGGGCCTGAAGTAGACACTAGAGCAGCAGATGCCTTATGAATAAGCCCGAAAGGCAGGCGATAACATCCTTGCGGCAAAAATGATTCAGAGTAATGTTTCGTCAAGCTGCGCTTTAATAGGCGAGAGGTCTTATTTTTACGATCATTGGAATGTAAAGGGTCACCGTTTTAATGTTCTAATACTGTGTTTTAAACAACATTTACACTTTACCATATTGAAAAATCTCATCTTTTGCCGCCAGCCCGGATGACAACGCAATTCAAATCCATCAGCGCAGCACTATATTCAGATGTTTTAAGCATAAATCAGGCGTGATGATCCATTCCCTACTCCTTTGCTCATTCTTCTCTCTCCATCTCCGTCTCCGAGTCCGAGTCCGGCTCTCTCCTGGAGACATAAGCATGATGGAGAAATTCCCTGAGCTCCCACTCCGGAGTTCTTTAATTTTGTGCCCTGCTTTTGGGAACTGAGTGGAATCTCCCACCTGAATAATTCAGAGGTGTCAAGGGAGAGCACCGGAACGGCTGTGGCAGGCTAGGCGCCGATGCTTTATGACCTCTTTTGGCACAGAGGGAAACAGATGTTTGAGCAAAGCAGAAAGTTTGCAAATTGCTTTTCAAGTGCAGAGCGAGGGAAACTGTGCATCATGGGGAGGGAGATGGAGTGACACCGGGGTCACAGTGGGAAGAGACCCCCAAGGACCATCCAGTCCAACTTGCCTAGACCGTCCTGCTTCAGCTGAACTCTCTCTCTCTCTCTCTCTCACGACATCCAGATTACCCATAAGGCCACCCTAGGCCAGGGCCTAGGGCGGCACCTTTGGGGGGGCAGCAGATCCGGACCCCCCAAAAAAGTAAAAAACATTTTTTAAAAAAATTCGGAAAAAAATTCAATTTTTTGGGGGGGAAACAGTGCGCATGCGCGCGGCGGCGGAAGCGCCCTTTCCTTGCTGCTCACGCCAGCCCTGCCCCTCTTCCTTCAGTCATAACACTCCAGACCAAAGTCACGAACCAGCTGGGCCAGCGGACGCATATAGCTGTTGAATAATAAAGGGGAAAGGATGGCCCCCTGGGGTACCCCACAACTTATTTATTTATTTATTTATTTATTATTGAGGCTTTTATGCCGCCGACTCCCGGGGGCTCGCGGCGGCTCACAAGAGCCAATGCACACAACAAAGGGTTAAAACATAAACAGATTAAAACAGCAGCAATAGCATTAAAATAACAGCATTAAGACAACGACAGCAGCAAATGCAGCAGCATGATACAGAAAAACGCACGGGCCTACTCACCGAAGGCCTGCCTAAACAAGTAGGTTTTGCAGGCCTGTCTAAACGGGAGTAGGTCCCTCAGGGCCCCTGGTATTGGCCGGGAGGGTGTTCCATAGCGTGGGGGCTATAACAGAGAACGCCCTCCGGCGGGTAGATGTCAGGTACGCCGACTTTATTGATGGTATTTCCAAAAGGTTGGCATCCTCAGACCGTAGTGATCTCGACGGGCAATATGGAGTGAGACGGTCCCTCAGATACACTGGCCCCAGGCCGTATAAGGCCTTAAAGGTAAGGACCAACACTTTGAAGGCGATCCGGTGCTCAATAGGCAGCCAGTGCAGGTCCTGCAAGATTGGTGTTATACGGCAGCCTGCTGGAGCCCCAGACAGGAGCCGGGCGGCAGTGTTCTGCACCAGCCTGAGCTTCCGGATCGACGACATAGGAAGGCCAACGTAAAGCGCGTTACAGTAATCTAGCCTCGAGATGACCGTGGCTTGGATCACCGTGGCTAGGTCGCTACGGGAGAGGTAGGGGGGCAGCCTCCTTGCCTGGCGGAGATGGAAAAAAGCAGCCTTGCTGACCGCGGAGACCTGGGCCTCCATGGACAGCTGGGAGTCCAGATGGACACCCAGGCTCTTCACAGATGGCGCTGGATGCAGCGCCGCCCCGTCCAGGGTCGGAAGCCGGGCACCCACCCCACCCGGGTGGCCCAGCCACAAGATCTCCGTCTTCGCCGGATTCACCCTCAACCTACTGGCTCGCAGCCATCCAGTAACGGCTTCGAGGCAATGCTGGAAATTATCGGGGACGGACTCCGGCCTGCCCTCCATCCTCAGAATGAGCTGGGTGTCATCAGCGTACTGGTGGCAAACCAGCCCATAACTCCGCACCAGCTGTGCAAGCGGCTGCATGTAGATGTTAAATAACAGAGGAGAGGATGGCCCCTGTGGAACTCCACAAACTAATGGGGAGCCCTCAGAGACCACCTCGCCCCTCCTCACACGCTGATACCGCTGGCGAAGGAAGGAGGTCAGCCACTTAAGGACAGTCCCCCTCACTCCAGCCATGGCCAGGCGGTGGATCAAAAGATTGTGGTCGACCGTGTCAAACGCTGCCGTGAGGTCCAATAACACGAGCAGTGCAGACCCGCCTTGGTCGAGCTGGCAGCGGAGTTGGTCTGTGATGGAGACCAGGACCATCTCCGTCCCATGCCCCGAACGGAAGCCGGACTGGAAGGGGTCTAACTTAATGGGATTCTCCCAGAGACCGCCTCTTCCCTCTCCACATGTTGTCCCCGGTCTTGGAGGAAGGAAGCCACCCACTTAAGGGCAGTCCCCCTGTGATGAGGTGGTTATTTATGTGTTAATACATGTGCTATATGATAATCACATGCTTGTCTATGTGTTTAAAAACGGCAGTCTTTAAAAGCTACAGAGCGTAGGCAGTGGAATGTTCGCAGCAGCAAGCTTTAAGCAGAGGCTGTTGCCATGACAACTGAAAGCCACTCTAGCTTTAGAATGTTCGCAGTTTGAAATGACAGTTGGGATTTGGCAGTTGCTGAAGCTGCAAGCTGTCGGTTAGAGCTGCAAGTGTGCAGTTCAGTTCTGCGTGTGGGTTTAGGGAAACCCAGGTTAAGGACCAGTTTAGCCCTAGTTAGGGTTAAGAGTAACCCGGTAGAAAGCAGTTAAGTAGAGGAACTGCTGGTAACTGTGTAACAGTGTCAGGGGAAGTTATACCCCAGTGTCAGGGGAAGTTATACCCCAGTGTCAGGGGAAGTTATACCCCAGTGTCAGGGGAAGTTATACCTGTTTGAAACTTCAAGTCTGTACCTCTTCGTAGCCTCTTTGAAACCACCTAAGCTTTGTGCCCATTTGTGTAATAAACTGTTAAACACTTTCAACATATCATCTGTGGAAGTCGTTTATTTTCAAAGCCCTCACATTGGTAGCCAGAATTAATATGGTGGCAGCATAATTGGAAAAATATCCTCTCACAGTGGAACGCATGCTGTAGGTTGCGTCTCCAAGAAGTGGTCAGTGGTCAGTCTAAAATCTACAAGGGGTTTCGATGCTAGCTGTCAGCGGCGTGCGAATCCTTCTCCATAAATGGTGGCAGGGGTGGGATTGAAGGATAGCCTGCCCTGCCACAGTACTCAACGGTTCTCCCAGTTTGGTGTGCGAATAAACGAAGATCAACACCAGCCTTAGGCGGCGTTCGCAATCGTTACACCCCCTAACTCCCGTCACGGCTAAACGGTGGGTCAATAATGCATGATCTACAGTATCAAACGCTGCTGTGAGATCTAACAACACAAGCAGGGCTGATCTACCTTGGTCCAACTGGTATTGTGTTTCCCCGAAAGTAAGACAGCGTCTTACTTTCTTCCCCCCCCGAAAAGTCCCACTACGCCTTACTTTCGGGGTACGGCTTACATTGGGCGACGGTAAGCCGTACCCCCGGCCGCCGCGTCACTCGGTCCCGCCTCCTCCTCCGCCGCCGCCCCAAAGAACAGCCGCGTGTCTTTTCTTTTTCCAGGCCTCTGACGCGACGCTGCTTCGCTCCCCCTCTTGCTCCTTCTTTCCCCCCGCCCTTTGTGCGAGTGAACAAAGGGTGGGGGGAAGAAAAAGGAGCAAGAGGCGGAGCGAAGCAGTGTCGCATCAGAGGCCTCTAATGCGACGCTGCTTCGCTCCCCCTCTTGCTCCTTCTTTTCCCCGCCCTTTGTGCGAGTGAACAAGGGTGGCCTCTGAGAGGCCTGGCCTCTGACGTGACGCCGCCGCCCTGCCTCCTGCTCCTTCTTTTCCCGCCCTTCGCATGGAGTACGGCTTACATTCGGGTACGGCTTACATTGGCCGACCCGCTGACACCCTGATACGTCTTACAATCGGGGGTGTCTTACTTTCGGGGAAACACGGTAGCAAAGTTGGTCTGTAATGGAGACAAGCACGGTCTCCGTCCCATGCCCAATACCTTGAGATGACAGTCGCCTGGATTACCGTGGCTAGGTCATTTCCGGAGAGATAGGGCACCAGCCACCTAGCCTGCCGCAGATGGTAGACGGATCTGCTGACAGCCGAGACCTGGGCCTCCATTGTCAGCAGCGGGTCCAACTGGACCCCAGACTCTTTACTAAAGTCTACGGGGCGTAATGCCTCGCCATCCAGAGTAGGCAGCCGGAGCTCACACCCACCCGGATGACCCAGCCAAAGGATCTCCATCTTCGATGGATTCACTCTCAACCGACTGGCTCGTAGCCAATCAGTCACAACTTCAAGGCATTATTGGAAACAATCGAGGACAGAGTCTGGTCGGCCTAAGAGTGCAATTTTTCCATTCAACAAATGCCAATGTCCCTGGTTGTTCACCCAAAAAAAGAAACAGAAGTTCACTTAGGCATGTTGTGCATGTTCCGTTGTGTGTGTGCCCTTTTGTCAAGCACGCCAAAGCTTTGTTACCGGTATCACGGCTCCCATGTTTACGACTGAAACATCCGTAATTTGTTTGTCTTGTTTTGTTGCAAATAAAAGTGGTGGCCTTTCACTCCCCGCCACTGTTGTGGTTTGCCTTAATGCCTGGGCGACCGAGGGAGGGGTGCGGGGGCATGCCCGTGTTAATGTGCCAACAGCTCGTTTACCGCTCCTGCTTGTTTTATGACATCCAAAGAGCATGGAGAGAATGCTTGGGATAATGTTAATTAGGGGGCTCGGAAATAAACGGTTTGCTTCCTCATTAATTGTTATCACTTTGCCGGGCTCATTAGAAAGTGATTCCGTTCGAAGGGGTTGCCAAAGGTAGCGAGATGTGAAAGAGGAGAATGCCACCTCCACCATATTGGGGACTTGGCAATGGCACTTGGTGGCATCCGGTCTCCCCCCTGTCCTTACCATCTCCAATGGAGAGGAATATACTTCCCCAAAGATTGGAATAAAAAGAGTATTCAATCCTTCTTTCTAGGTCGCTTGCCCAACAGACATATTGGAGGCCAACTTCCATCATCTCCGAGCGGTGGCCATCTTGGCTGGAACTAGGAAAGTAATCTGTCACTAGTTCTCTTTTCGAAGGAAGCAATGACTCATTTGCATTTGACTGTTCACACTTTGAGACTTTTTCTGCTGAAAATTCATACATGGTTGTTTGGTGTGGAAAATACCACGATCTGCTCAGGAAATGCTTCTGTGTAGAAATACAATTTTCTGTGCAGAAAATGACATTTCGTCCATAAGGTAAGACCACAAATATAGCATCCTCGGTAATTTATTATTTACTAGCTGTACCCGGCACGTGTTGCTGTGCCCTTTTTAGGAGATGCGAGAAAGTCCAATCATCCACGGTGTGCCCTCCTCTAAACTGCAGTTGGATGGAGTGTGGGTCATGGGGGGCATGGTGTGCCAAGTTGGGTCTTTATTGGTCTTGGTTCTGGGCCACAGTGGTCTGTGGGGAATGATGGGTTTTGAAGTACTACAAATCCCGTTTTCCATGGTGGTACTTCAAGTCCCATCATGCATGGTCGGGGCTCTGTGTGCCAAGGTAGGTTACTGTAAATTCAGGCCATACACAATGTCCAATGAGCTGAGGCCTAGTTGGGAGAATCAAGTTAATGAAGTCTTACTGTCAATTTAGAGCGTAAAAAGCTTCCCAGTAAGTGAGGGCTAGTTAGGGAAATCAAGTTAATGAAGCCTTACTGTCAATTTTGGGCGTGGTCTGTGATTTTTTGGGGTGTAAATTTTCGGTTGGAATGTAGAGGTTGGGTGAGTCTTTGGCTGCCCCGGAGGATGCTGGTAAATGTAGTTTTATTTTTACTCGTTGTTTTGGGGGCCTTTTAGGTTTTGGGGGGGAAAGTTTCTTTGCTACAAATGTACCTTGCTTGAGGCCTATTTCTGTTGGCAAGTATTGTGTTTCTGCGTTGTAAGGTTTCTTTGTTTGAGGTATACATCACATGACGTGAACCCATTTATATAATAGATTATGTGGGCATCGAATTGTGCCGTACTGTAAGCCGCTCTGAGTCCCCCCTTGGGGGTTGAGAAGAACGGGGTAAAATCCCGAAATAAATATGATCAGTTTGTATGCATGAACCATATTTTCACAAAGACCCTCCTTTTCTAGCCTCGGACACTGGAAAAATTGTCAAAAATAATTCTAATTTGCTCTAGCCATCTAGTCAACATTGCACCTTTTGGTATCTCTCTTCCTGCCACAGGAAGAAAGAGAATAAGGGCAAAGACCTTATCTTACACCCCAGGATCATGGCGAACTGGAATTAACTGAAACCCACACAAAAGTTTTGTGGTCTGTGTTAGCCAAAACAGGAAATCATGGATTAAGCAAGGCCTTTTGTCTGCAATTCAGAAAACCGCTTCGACCAGTTTGGGAGGCCTGGCCTAGACAAAAGCCCAGGACCACCCCTTCTCTCATTATTCCTCCTTCTTCGCCCTCATTGGCTGAGGCCACGCACAGGGACTGCCTGTGCCCCTCCTGCAAGTGATTACATCTGCCAATCAGCAGCGGAGGTGGGAAGAGGGAAATTTGAATCTGTAACCCCGCCATCCTGGCCGCATGGGGCGCCATCCTAGCCCTGCCGATGTTCCTCAGACAGTGCTGTAGCCGCCTGCTTTTTGACCCCGGCCTTGTGCGCTCCGACGCTGCTTCTGGGCACGCGCGGAAGTTTTCACGCAGGCGCAGTTGCTCCGGAGCTGAAGTTGAGCGCAGGAGCAACTGCACATGCGCGAAAACCTCCGCGCATGCCCAGTTGCTCGCTTGTGCAGAAGCCTGTAAGCAAAGCACTCCCTATCGAGCAGGCAGGAGTGCTTCCCCTCTCTTTGTCTCCGCCGTCTTGTACTGCATTTGCAGGGAAGGAGAAAAGAATCAGTGAAGGAAGTGTAAGTGAAGGAATGAAGGAAGGGCTTTCCTCCTCTTCCTCCTCCTCTGTGACCTCTTCTCTCCCTCCTTCCTTTCTTCGGCTCTATTTCTGTCTAGACCTGAGGGGCCTGAGGCTATGAGGAGTTGTGGGAGTTGGAGTCCAAAACACCTAGAGGGAGGGAGGGAGGGAGGGCCCAAGTTTGCCCAGGCCGCGCTGCCTGTGTTCGACCTCATTTGAGCATTTTGGCAGTTTTTCTATTTACATTTACATTGGGATCCTAATTTTGGACTTATGGGAGACTCCTATGGATTATGAGACGGGTGATAGGTAATATATTCTGATTTTGATGCATTTACATTGCATTTCTTGTTGATTATTATACAGTTCTGCTTAATATTGTCATACAATATAATACAAATACAATATAACAATAGAATAATGATATATTTTCTATTACATGTAATATTACAAACAATATTGCAGTATAGTGGAATTGTACAAAATAGTAGTATATAATATTTTATTTTACTTTATTTGGGGTTATTTGAGTTTTATAGGAGTCATGAAAATATTTAGTAGAGGATAATTTTATTTAAATAAATAATTTTATTATTTTATAATAATAATATAATAGAATGTTACATTATATTATAATGTCAATATATTATAATATAATTATATTGTAATGTAGTATAATATAATTAGGATATAATATAGTATGAGTATGGTATAATATATTGTATATACATTGATACAATATAATACTACTAATGGTATTGTGATATTATAATTGTATATTTGTTTTACATGGGGGCGGCAAAATAATGTTTGGGGGGGCACCAAAATAATGTTCGCCTACCATTTAAAATTACCTTAGACCGCCCCTGCCTCTTGGTGCTTCCTGGTTCTCTATGGCGGTGTTTCCCAACCTTTTTTGAGCTGCGGCACATTTTTTACATTTACAAAATCCTGGGGCACACCACCAACCCAAAGGACACTCGCGTACCTGCCCGGAGGCATGCCTCCTTGTTCCCCGCATCATGGCCGCAGTGGGCGAAGAGGCAGTAGAGCCGCGGGTAGGAGAGGAAGCCCGTGAAGGTGGAGGTGGCGGCGCCGACCAGGGCCAGGCTCAGGCTCAAGCAGGCCCACACAGGGGCGGTCCGACGTATACGCGAAGTAAGCGGCAGCTTAGGGCGCCGACTTCTAGGAAGGGCGCTGCCACGCCAGCCGCGCCACTGTAGCAAACCTCCCTGCTGCTGCATCGGCTTCAGAACCCGGCCTGCAGGAGCTTCTGGGCATGCGCGGAGATTTTTCGCGCATGCGCAGTGGCTCCGGAGCTGAAGTTGAGCTCCGGAGCCACTGCGCATGCCCAGAAGCTCCTGCAGGCGCTGAAGCCGAAGCCCGTGCTGACATGACATGTTTACAGGCTTCGGCTTCTGCGCCTGCAGGAGCTTCTGGGCATGCGCAAAAGCCTGTAAACACGTCATGTGACGCAATTGGGCAGGCGGGGGGGCAAAGGGAAAGGGGGTGGAGACAAAGGGAAAGGGGCGGAGACAAAGGGGGGCGCCAAAGTAATGTTCGCTTACCATATAAAATAACCTTAGACCGCCCCTGGGCCCAGATTACCCATAAGGCCACCCTAGACCTAGGGCGGCAGCTTTGGGGGGGGGGGGGGGCGGCAGGTCCAGACCCCCAAAAAAGGTTTTTTAAAAATTCAAAAAAAATTCCAAAAAAAATCCCCAAAAAAGTGCGCATGCGCGCGCGGCAAGACTCACCTCTTTCCCCTCCGTGCCCCCCCTCCTTCCTTGATTGAAGGCGCGGAGGAGAAAGAGGCGCCCTCCCGCCCGCGCATGCACGACAGGGGTTCCTTCGCCTCTTTCCCCTCCTCGTCCCGCCCTCCTTCCTTCAATCAAGGAGAAAGAGGTGCCCTCCCACCATGTGTGCATGCGCGGCAGTGGTCCCTCCGCCTCTTTCTCCTTCTCGCCCCGCCCTCCTTCCTTGACTGAAGGTAGGAGGGCGGGGTGTGCGGAAGGTGGCTTAGGGCAGCAAACTTCCTTAGTCCGGGCCTGGGCTCAAGGGCTCCACCGCCCCTGCCGGCCGGACCAGCGCTAGGCCTGCCGCCAAGCCCAGCACCGCCGGGCACACCCGCCGCTGCATCGCCTCAGATGAGGCACTTCCGCTCCACTGGCGTCCCCTCAGGGAAGGTGCTTCCGGTCCCTCCACCTCCGCCGCCACCATCTTCGTACCGGGCGGGAGTTCAAGGTCACCACGACGGGATTGGCCCACAGGGAATAAAAGGCATGGCTTATTCAAAACTCAAGAGGTTCCAATTTCCCATGGCACACCAGATGATCGCTCATGGCACACGAGTGTGCCGCAGCACACTGGTTGGGAAACACTGCTCTATGGAACCTTGTTGTTTAACATCTACATGAAGCCGCTGGGGGACATCATCCGGAGTTTTGGGATCAGATGTCATCTGTACGCGGATGATGTCCAGATCAAGGACCGGACGAAGGTAAAAAATAGTAGTAAGCGAACATTATTTTGGCACCCCCTGGCTCTCCAGCCTGGTGGAGATGGCACGCACGCAGTATCTATTATATTAAACATAAATGATTTTTACTATATAATCCCATATTCCTGTTATTTATACATTTTTGTAACCTATACATATAGGTGTGATCCCACATAAGAAAATATGGGATTTTATAGTAAAAATCATTTATGTTTAATCTAATAGATATTGGACCAGTGGATTGGACAGTAGATAGGATGTGGCAGGTCCCGAAGAAGCCGGAAACGGCGAAACGGATGGCTTGATACCGTCGACCCGACATTGAGTGTAATCCGGATTATATTTGATGACATGTTACCTTATGGATTATAATTTTGTGAAGGAAAACACCAGTGTTTTGATGCCATATGGATCTACAATCCATCATCCACTTATAAGTTGAAAAGAATGAAGATGAAATAAATTGAAATAATATTGTGAAAGTGATCTCCCACATTGATATTTTATTGCTTGAACTCATGCATTTGGCATCCATTCAGTGATGGAGATGCACCCTGGGTCCCGACACCAAGCTAAAGAGAGAAGAAAGGAAAGAGGAAGAGAAAAGATGGAGACAAAAGGAAAAGGCGAGAAAGGAAAATCGGAAAGAAAGAGCCTCAAAAGGCAGAGCAGTTAAGCAACTCCTAGGTGTTTTTAATAACATTGATCAGGCCCACTGGAAGGGAGAAAAAAAGCCCGAGTTCAGGGAGACAGGAGCAGCCAACAGATGCTGACATTCTATCACACCAGACACATATTGACTAGCGGTCCGAACAAGTCACTCACTCATTGCCGGGCAGCCTGATTGAGTTGCCTGCAGCGAGTAAATGAGCCTTCCATCCACTTCAGGTCGAAATGAACTGCAATCTTTTCAGACCTCGTTGTTGGCCAAATGAGAGATTTAAAACCCTGGAGGACTCCAAATGAATTTACCACAGAGCCACAGTAACTAAGAAAGCTCCAATACATCAGCGCCGGGCGGAGTGCGCAAGGGGGGGGGGGAGCACTTCCCGTTTTGTTGATCAAGCTCCAGGCCCCAAACAATCCGGACGTAAACAGATTAAGCAGGGTGAGGTCTGCAGACTCGCCCGAGACCCCCCTCGCGTGGATTTCTCTTAAGGATTTAAAAGATTTTGATGAGAACACATTCCAAGTTCCCCTTCCTCTCCGCCTAGGGAAATCCTCGCCCATTGATTTAATGTTTCGTGGCTTGGTGCTTGTCAATTTTCCCAGGGCTTCGACCAACAGAAATTCTCATTTGATGGCTGACAGATGTCCTGTTGTTTCGTTGGTTTTTTTTTCACGGACCAAGACTAAGATGGAAACCACTTGGTCAACATCCGAGGGAAATAAACCAGCACAACCCAATGCAAAAGGAGATGAATCCATCAGAAGCAGGCCCGGACGAAGGTAGTTTTAAATAAGAACATAAGAACATAAGAAGAGCCATGCTGAATCGGACCTCAGCCCATCTAGTCCAGCATTCTGTGTCACACAGTGGCCCACTGGTTGTACATGGGGATCTCGAGCAGAAGGGAGGGCAAAACCTGACCTGCTCGACCCCCACAACCAGTACCGGGGAAATCCTGCCTACCTCAACCAACTCCGAGGTGGCACTTGAATGTCCTTTTCAGTAACTACCGATACACTTGGTATCCATGAATCTGTCTAATCCTGCCTTGAAGCTGTCCAGACTGACCGCTGTCACAACCTCCTCTGGAAGTGAGTTCCATAACCCAATGACCCTCTGGGTGAAGAAATATTTCCCTTTATTAGTCCTAATTTTCCTACCTTGGAGCTTCAGGGAGTGCCCCTAGTCCTAGTGTTTTGTGACAAGGAAAACAGTTTTTCTTTATTCACCTTTTCTATCCCATGCATGATTTTATACACTTCGATCAAGTCACCTCTTAGACGCCGTCTTTCAAGGCTGAAAAGACCAAGGCGTTGCAACCTGGTTTCATAAGGGAGCCGCTCCATCCCTTGGATCATTCTTGTTGCCCTTTTCTGTACCTTTTCCAGTTCCGTTATATCCTTCTTGAGGTGCGGAGACCAGAATTGTACACAGTACTCCAAATGTGGCCTTACCATCGATTTGTAGAGAGGCAATACAACATTTGCTGACCTATTTTCGATTCCCTTTCTGATCATGCCTAGCATAGAATTTGCTTTTTTCACTGCTGCAGCGCACTGGGTTGACATCTTCATTGAGCTGTCCACCAAAACCCCAAGATCCCTTTCCTGGTTTGTCTCGGAAAGCTTTGACCCCATCAATTGGTAGGTGTAGTTGGGGTTCTTTGCCCGATGTGCATGACTTTACACTTGTTTAGGTTAAAATGCATTTGCCACTTTGTTGCCCATTCACTCAATTTCGAGAGATCTTTCTGGAGCTCTTTACAGTCAGTTTCATTTTTAACTACCCTGAACAATTTAGTGTCGTCTGCAAACTTTGCTACCTCAGAATTCACTCCTACATCCAGATCATTAATGAATAAATTAAAAAGTAACGGACCCAAAACTGAACCTTGGGGTACGCCACTTCTCACCTCTTTCCACCCAGAGAAGTGTCCGTTTATTACCACCCTTTGTTTCCTACAGTTTAGCCAGGTTCCAATCCAGGACAAGACCTGTCCCCTGATTCCATGGCTGAAGGGCTTATTTGGGAGCCTTTGGTGAGGGACTTGGTCAAAAGCCTTTTGAAAGTCAAGGTAAACAATATCGACTGGGTCCCCTTTATCTATGTGTTTATTTACACCCTCAAAGAATTCTAACAAGTTAGTAAGACATGATTTGCCTTTGCAGAAACCATGTTGATTTTCTTTCAGCAATGCCTGTTCCTCTATGTGCTTAGTCATTTTTTCTTTAATAATGGTTTCCATCACTTTGCCTGGAACTGAGGTTAGACTGGCTGGTCTATAATTTCCTGGATCACCTCTGGATCCTTTCTTTGTAAGCTCTTCCGTTTCCCAGGGTCCAAAAAGGGGGCTCTTAAAATAGGACAAAACAAGCTTTGGCCCTGGGGGAACGGAATTAAGGTCACCCTATAGACTAGGGACCTTGGACCTCTAAAAAAGGATGCTTAACTCCAGATAAGGGGCCAAACAAGTTTATTAAGTACAATCAGAAAAGGGGAAACTGATGGTTCAAAAGCTCTGGTTGGTTACAAAGTCCTTATAAAAAAAAAGGGAGTCTGTCGCCAAGCACGAATGCAAAGCGAAGGTACCTCTGTTCAAAGTCCAAGGTGTCCCAGTTCCTTAGCGTGTCCTAGAATCTTAGCCTTTGTTGAAGACAGATTTTCCTGTATATTGAGAGTCCTAGTTGAAGACATAGGTTAACCCAGTGTTTCCCAACCTTTTTTGAGCCGTGGCACACTTTTAACATTTAACAAATCCGGGGGCACACCCCCACCCACAATGACACAAAATGACTATCTAACACAGTAAAGAACGGCTGGGAGATGGTGACCTGCTGGGAGTGCCAAAGCCAGGGAGGAGGAGCCAGACCACGCCATGCCCCGCCCTTCCCCAGCTTCAGTTCTCTCATAATTTCGCCAGCCTTGAGGGGGCAGTGCCAAGCCAGCATTGTGCTGGCTCTGCCACCGCTGGCTTGGCACTTCACCCCCTCAAGGCTGGCGAAGCTGTGGGAGCGCTGAAGCCGGGGAGGGGCGGAGCCAGTCGTACCATGCCCTGCCCCCTCCCGGCTTCCGTTCTCCCACAGCCGCCAGCTTTGAGAGGGCAGTGCCAAGCCAGCATTGTGCTGGCTCTGCCACCACTGGCTTGGCACTGCCCCCTCAAGGCTGGCGAAGCTGTGGGAGTGCTGAAGCCAGGGGGGAAGGGGCGGAGCCAGGCTGCGTCATGCCCCTCCCCCCAGCTTCAGCTCTCCCACAGAGGAGGAGCATGAGCGGTAGACGGGCTTCAGTGGGCGGGGCTCCTCCTCCGCGCGGCTTCAACAAGCAAGGGGCGAGAGTCATGGCGGATTGGAGGCTGGTTGGGGAAACGGCCGAAGGAGGCGGCGCCCTGGTTCCTTCTTTTTCTTTGCCGCCACCTGGCCCTTCCTCCTCCTCTCCCAAGCAGCAGGAGTTTGGCAGGAGGAGGGGGAAGGAAGGGGGCAGAGAACTTTTCTCGCGGCACCCCTGATGAGCGCTCATGGCACACCAGTGTGCCACGGCACACTGGTTGAGAAACACTGGGTTAACCAGTAGATAACAAACAGTCGCCTTTGCAACCGCATGTTACTTAGTAGGCATGAGAAAAAAGTTATGAAAATTAAATGATTTGGAAGAAATTCGT
Source organism: Anolis apletophallus (assembly GCA_030556195.1). NCBI lineage: Eukaryota > Metazoa > Chordata > Lepidosauria > Squamata > Anolidae > Anolis > Anolis apletophallus. The sequence goes on from JARBWK010000718.1 coordinate 22,809, forward strand.
AAGAAATGCTACTTTTGAGTATTTCCGCATCTGGAACGCCAACCAGGAAGTGGACTTTCTTTATAGAACTTCGGGGCCAGGATTTTCTTAAGTATCGTTATTAGGTCGTAAGGGGGCACCCTCCTTCTCTCTCACCACCCTCCGCCTCCCTTGCCAATAAGTATTATGGCAAGGCAAGCCCTAAACTCGCTCCTTCTTTCGGCTGGAAGCCTGGAAAAAATGTAAACAGAGAGGTTTGCTCAAGTAAATATGCAAGGAAGTAAACAGAGAGGTTTACTCATGAGTAAATCCGAAAGGAGGGCACTTTGGATGAAGTGCCCTCCTTACTTCTGAGTAAACCTCTCTGTTTACATTTTTCCAGGCTTCCCTGCCCCTCCTGCCTGTCAGGATCTAAAGCATCAAAGAGTATTGGGGCAGTATACCTACATTCCATGCACATGCATACAGCAGTAATAACAATGGGTATAAGAAGAGGTAAAATTCAAACCGAAGTATTCTGACTGGTCCCTCCTCAAGCGGTGCAAACAGGAGGGCAGCCTCTCCCGGGAAAAGCCAAAAGCCCGGGCACAGCGGTTGCTTGCTGCAGGATCCCGGCTCATAGAGAAGAGCCCGTTTGCACCGCTTGAGGAGGACCAGAGTCAGAATACCGGTTTGAATTTTACCTCTTCTTTTACCCATTGTTATTACTGCATGCGCATGGAATGTAGGTATATGACCAGTTGGATTACTTATAATATTTAGGCACTTACTCTATAAGTTAGCATTCATTCTATTATACATTAGGTTGGTTTCTCACAGGATCTAAAGCGTGCCAAGCCTTGATGCGCTTTAGATCCTGGCAGGGCAGGGGAGGTGGACGGGCCCTCCCTGCCCCTTCTGCCGCCAGGATCTAAAGCCTTGAAGAGGCTTCATGAGGGGCCAACTTCAGCCCTCCAGGTGTTTTCGACTTCAACTCCCACCATTCCTCACAGCCTCAGGCCTCTTCCTTTTCCTCTCAGCCTGGGCAAACTTGGGCCCTCGCTCCCTCAGGATCGGGGTGAGAGAGAGGCAGCGAGGAGCGAGGGGGGCTCCTCCTTCTTTTTTTGCTGCTTCCAAGAATAGAATACCCCCTCCCTCCTCCCTCCTTCCCTCCCTCCTTCCTATTTGGAGAGTCCCATCTAGAATTCAGTGTGATTTATTCAAGTTTTGGCCTACAACTCCCAGAAATCCCAGCCAATTTACCAGCTGTTCGGATTTCTGGGAGTTTGCCAAACCATCTGGAATGCGCATGCGCTGGCATACGAACTACTAACGAATTTAGTTAGTAATTACGTTACATTTTAGAAATTTTTGGAATTTTTTTTGTAAGTTTTTCTATTACTAATCAAAAAAATCCCCCATTAGATTTTTCGATTTCCTATTTTTGGGTTCTAAACCATGCCTAATAGTTAATATGTTTTTAAATGTATTTATACACTCAGTGTGAAACCTGGGCCTGTTTCGATCAACACAACATAGAAATCCTGGCAGGAATGGCAGAAAGACACAAACTTCCCACACAGAACTCCCATAACCAAGAGAAAATGCTATAAGAGTTTGGTGGGCATTGACCTTGAGTTTTGGAGTTGTAGTTCACCTATATCCAGAGATCACAGTGGACTCAAACAATGTTATGTTATGTTGTTGTTTGTTTTCTATCCAGAATCACAATGTTGGAAGGAGGCTCACCACTTTAAGGTCCCTCAAACAGGCATGGGAAAACTTCGGCCCTCTGGGTGCTTTGGACTCCAACTCCCACCATTCCTAACAGCCTGAGGCCCTTCCCTGCTTAAGTGGCTGAAGGGGAGGGGGAAGGAAAAGGGCCTGAGGCTGCTAGGAATTGTGGGAGTTGGAGTCCAAAACACCTGGAAGGTCCAAGTTTGCCCATGCCAGCTTTGGACAGAGACCTCTTCCTCCCCCTTCGTACCCTTTCTTCCCCCTCCTGCCCAACACTTACTTTTTCTTCTACACTGCCGCTTCTACATGAGGGGGCAGCGTGAGCATGTTCAGGGGGGGAGGGGGGAGGGAGGAAGACGTAACCCGTGCGGGCGCTACTGCGCAGACTTGCCCCAGAGCAAAGTGAGCAGAGCGAGGTTGGGAAGAAGGGAGCCTGAGTGGAGAAGAAAAAGTGTTCGGCAGGAGGGGGAAGAAAGGATGTTGGAGGGTCCCATTTCCCACGGCACACCTGATGATCGCTCACGGCACACTAGTGTGCCACGGCACACTGGTTGGAAAACACTGTGTTATAGGATGGAAATTATGACAAATAAATATAATTTGGCGGGCCCATTTGGAGACATTTATAGGACCTTGCAACCAATCCATTGATGGCCAGCTTGTTTGTGTGAACCAAGAAGATCAGAATAAGATCTAATGCGTATGTGCATCAAGAGCGAAAAAACCAAATACAATATCTTTAAAAGGCATTCTGCATTCATTGACAGATTGATAGATTGGAAGTCCATTTAAAAAAGAGGTGCCGATGAGATTGGTCGGTGTGTTCCTAACGTCCTCCAGCTGTATTAATTCCCCGAACGAGAGGCATTATCATCGGTTCTTTTCCTCCTTCTTTCTCTCTCTTAAACGACATCTCGGCATATTTTGAGCGAGGTGGAACCAAGATTAATACAGCCCGCTCTCCGTGTTTGGAAGCAGACGACACCGACGCCGGGACCTTCTGAAATAACCGACCTGCCATATTTTTTTTTAAGCAGGAAGCAATGGCTGAGCTCGAATCACTTAAACAAAAAGATTGCGGCCAGGGACATAATGCAAGAAAGTAATAAGGTTTAAAACAGGTCAGAGCCCTCTCC
>JARBWK010000719.1:0-25633 GCA_030556195.1 Anolis apletophallus
TCTCTTTCTCTCTCTCTGTTTTTCTCTCTCTTTATATCTATCTTTCTTTCTCTCTTTATCTCTCTGTCTTTATCTCTCTCTCAGTTTCTCTGTCTCTCTGTATCTCTCTCTCTCTCTCTTTGTATCTCTCTCTCTCTTTCTCTCTCTCCCTGTCTTTCTCTCTCTTTCTTGCCCCTCATTTCCTTCCTTCCTCCCCCCTCCCTTCCCGATGGCGGCTGTCTTCCCTGCCCGGTTCTTCCTCCTTCTCTGCCTCCTCCGCCTCCAGGCCAGCCTCTGTCTCCTCCCTCCTCCGGTTCGTCCTCCTCGGCGGCCCGGCCCCCTCCCTCCCCTGCCGGCATTCGGGAATACCGAAGGGGGCGGCGGAAGGAGGAAGCGGAGGAGGAGGGGCTAAGGAGTAGCCGGCTCGCTTGCTCCTCCTCAGCCCGGCCCCCTCCCTCCCTCATCCCCCGCCGGTGTCTCCTCCTTCCACGCCCCCCGCCGCCCTTCCTTACCGGGATGGCGGGGGGCGCGGGAGGAGGTGGGAGGGGCTGGGGGAGGGGGGGCGTGTCCCCCTCCTTCTTCCACACACACCCCGCCGCTCTTCCTTACCGGGACGGGGGGGCATGGGAGGAGGTGGGAGGGGGCGTGTCCCCTCCTCCTTCTATGCCCCCCCCGCCGCTCTTCCTTACCGGGACGGCGGGGGGTGGGAGGAGGTGGGAGGGAGGCATGTCCCCTCCTCCTTCCACACCCCCCCGCCGCTCTTCCTTACCGGGACAGGGGCGCGGGAGGAGTTGGGAGGGGGCATGTCCCCTCCTCCGTCCATGCCCCCGCCGCTCTTCCTTACCGGGACGGCGGGGAGGGCGCGGAAGGAGGTGGGAGGGGCTGGGGGGGGCGTGTCCCTCCTTCTTCCACGCCCCGCCGCTCTTCCTTACCGGGACGGGGGCATGGGCGGAGGTGGGAGGGGCTGGGGAGGGGCATGTCCCTCCTTCCCGCCCCCGCCGCTTTTCCTTACCGGGACGGGGTGCGGGAGGAGGTGGGAGGGGCTGGGGAGGGGGCATGTCCCCTCCTCCTTCCACGCCCCCCGCCGCTCTTCCTTACCGGGACGGGGGGGGGCCGCGGGAGGAGGTGGGTGGGGCTGGGGGAGGGGGGCGTGTCCCCTCCTTCTTCCACGCCCCCCCGCCGCTCTTCCTTACCGGGACGGGAGGGCATGCGAGGAGGTGGGAGGGGCTGGGGGAGGGGGCATGTCCCCTCCTCCTTCCACGCCCCCCACCACTCTTCCTTACCGGGACGGGGGATGCGGGAGGAGGTGGGAGGGGCTGGGGGAGGGGGCATGTCCCCTCCTCCTTCCAGGCCCCCTCTGCTCTTCCTTACCGGGATGGCGGGGGGCCGCGGGAGGAGGTGGGAGGGGCTGGGGGGGGGGTGTCCCCCTCTTCTTCCACGCCCCCGCCGCTCTTCCCTACCGGACGGGGGCATGGGAGGAGGTGGGAGGGGCTGGGGAGGGCATGTCCCCTCCTCCTTCCATGCCTCCCGCCGCTCTTCCTTACCGGGACGGGGGGTGCGGGAGGAGGGGGGGAGGGGGCATGTCTCCTCCTTCCACACACACACCCCTCCGCCGCTCTTCCTTATCGGGACGGCGGGACGGCGCGGGAGGAGGTGGGAGGGGGGCATGTCCCCTCCTCCTTCTATGCCCCCCCGCCGCTCTTCCTTACCGGGACGGCAGGGGGGTGGGAGGAGGTGGGAGGGAGGCATGTCCCCTCCTCCTTCCACACACCCCCGCCGCTCTTCCTTACCGGGACGGGGGGCGCGGGAGGAGTTGGGAGGGGCCGTGTCCCCTCCTCCTTCCACGCCCCCCGCCGCTCTTCCTTACCGGGACGGGGGGTGCGGGAGGGGGGGGGGGGGGGCTGGGGAGGGGCGTGTCCTCCTTCTTCCGCCCCCGCCGCTCTTCCTTACCGGGACGGGGGCATGGGCGGAGGTGGGAGGGGCTGGGGGAGGGGGCATGTCCCCTCCTCCTTCCATGACCCCCCCGCCGCTTTTCCTTACCGGGACGGGGGGTGCGGGAGGAGGTGGGAGGGGCTGGGGGAGGGGGCATGTCCCCTCCTCCTTCCACGCCCCCCCGCTCTTCCTTACCGGGATGGCGGGGGGCCGCGGGAGGAGGTGGGAAAGGCTGGGGAGGGGCGTGTCCCTCCTTCTTCACGCCCCCCGCCACTCTTCCTTACCGGGACGGGGGGGCATGCGAGGGGGTGGGAGGGGCTGGGGGCGGGGGCATGTCCCCTCCTCCTTCCACGCCCCCCCACCACTCTTCCTTACCGGGACGGGGATGCGGCAGGAGTTGGGAGGGGCTGGGGGAGGGGGCATGTCCCCTCCTCCTTCCAGGCCCCCTCCGCTCTTCCTTACCGGGATGGCGGGGGGCCGCGGGAGGAGGTGGGAGGGGCTGGGGAGGGGGTGTGTCCCCTCCTTCTTCCACGCCCCCCCCGCCGCTCTTCCTTACCGGGACGGGGGGGCATGGGAGGGGGTGGGGGGGGCTGGGGGAGGGGGCCTGTCCCTCCCTCACGCCGCCCGCCGCTCTTCCTTACCGGGACGGGGGGGCCTGGAAGGAGGTGGGAGGGGCTGGGGGAGGGGGCATGTCCCCTCCTCCTTCCACCCCCCCGCCGCTCTTCCTTACAAGGAGGGCGGGGGGGGGGGTGCGTGGAAGGAGGGGGGAGGGGCTGGGGGAGGGGGCGTGTCCCCTCCTTCTTCCACCCCCCCCCGCCGCTCTTCCTTACCGGGACGGGGGGGCATGGGAGGAGGTGGGAGGGGCTGGGAGGAGGGGGCGTGTCCCCTCCTCCATCCATGCCCCCGCCACTCTTCCTTACCGGGACGGTGGGGGCGCGGGAGGAGGTGGGAGGGGCTGGGGAGGGGCATGTCTCCTCCTTCCACACACACACCCCTCCGCCGCTCTTCCTTATCGGGACGGCGGGACGGCGCGGGAGGAGGTGGGGAGGGGGCATGTCCCTCCTCCTTCTATGCCCCCCGCCGCTCTTCCTTACCGGGACGGCAGGGGGGTGGGAGGAGGTGGGAGGGAGGCATGTCCCCTCCTCCTTCCACACACCCCCGCCGCTCTTCCTTACCGGGACGGGGGGCGCGGGAGGAGTTGGGAGGGGCCGTGTCCCCTCCTCGTTCCCCGCCCCCCACCACTCTTCCTTACCGGGGACGGGGGTGCCGGCGGAGGTGGGAGGGGCGGGGGAAGGGGGCATGTCCCCTCCTCCTTCCACGCCCCCCCGCCGCTCTTCCTTACCGGGATGGCGGGGGGCCGCGGGAGGAGGTGGGAGGGGCTGGGAGGAGGGGGCGTGCCCCCTCCTCCTTCCACGCCCCCCTGCCGCTCTTCCTTACTGGGATGGCGGGGGCGTGCAAGGAGGTGGGAGGGGCTGGGGGAGGGGAGGCGTGTCCCTTCCTCCTTCCACGCCCCGCCGCTCTTCCTGATCCAAGGAGGAGGCGGAGGAGGCGCTCTGGCTGCAATGTGTGAACGTTCTAAACGTTAGCGCTGGCAACAGAGAGGCCGGGGTGGGAGTTCCGTTGTCAGTCTTTGGGGGCTGGTTTTTGTGGGTGTTGCGAGGTACGTAGGGCCGGGTTTTTTGGCGTTGTCTGTACCTTGTCCTATGGTTAATGCGGTTGTTGAGTTTGGTAGTTCCGCGAGCCAGAGTTTCGTTGTCTATATACGACATTGCACAGATGCAAGAAAAAAAAATAGATTACTAGCTATTCCCGGCACGCGTTGCTGTGCCCTATTTAGGAGATGCGAGAAAGTCTGAGTATGTAAGGGTTGGAATTGTTGTTAGTTATGGTGTTGTTGGGGCCATGGCTGTGTCGTTGTGGGTTGTTCTGGTGGGTGGGATGTTGAAGTCCTGTGGAGTTGTTGGTGTGTGGTGTTGCTGGCGTTCTGCATAGCTTGTGGATATACAATTTTTTTGTCTTTCCGTCTGCTGTGTTGATGTAGAGGTTGATGCTTGTGTGGGTGGGGTACTTTGGAAGTGAGTGGGGGTACTTGAAATCCCATTATCCAAGGTGTGTCCTCCTCTGAACTGCAGTCGGATGGAGTGTGGGTCATGGGGGGTATTGTGTGCCAAGTTTGGTCTTTATTGGTCTTGGTTCTGGGCCACAGTGGTCTGTGGGGAATGATGGGTTTTGAAGTAGTAGAAATCCCATTATCCATGAAGGTACTTCAAGTCCCATAATCCATGGTCCACCCTCCTCCAAACTGTAGTAGAATGTAGCGTGGGTCATAGGGGCTCTGTGTGCCAAGGTAGGTTACTGTAAATTCAAGCCATACACAATGTCCATGAGCTGAGGCCTAGTCAGGAACAGCAAGTTAATGAAGCCTTACTGTCATTTCAGGCCATACACAATGTCCGGTGAGCTGAGGCGTAGTCGGGAGAATCAAGTTAATGATGCCTTACTGTCAATTCAGAGCATAAACAGCATTCCATTAAGTGAGGCCTAGTCAGGGAAATTAAGTTAATGAAGCCTTACTGTCAATTTTGGGCGTGGTCTGTAAATTTTCTGTGGGAAGTGAATTGGGTGTTTGTGTTTGTGCCTCAGCCCTTTGCCTTATCCTCCTTTGACAGCTTATTATGGGTCGGAATGTTCATGTTGGCTGGCCAGTACAGGAGTTATGCAAACCCGCCCTTATTGGCAGCCAATCATGTTGTCAGAATGTAGAGGCTGGGGAGTCGTTGGCAGCCCGGAGGATGCTGGGAAATGTAGTTTTACTCATTGTTTTGGGGGCCTTTTAGGTTTTGGGGGGAAAAGTTTCTTTGCTACAAACATACCTTGTTTGAGGCCTGTTTCTGTTGGCAAGTTTGGTGTTTCTGCGTTGTAAGATTTCTCTGTTTGAGACGGTCTTTCCATGACGACTCTTCCTTTATATATATAGATGAAATGAAATACGTTATGTTGGCATTTGAAACTTGAAATTGTCAACATTTCTTATCATCATCTTTATCTTTCAAACCTTAATAATGAGACAAATAATGAGGATCCCTGGCCAGAGAAGTAATCTAGAGGGGGCAGTTGGATCGGCCACAACGCCCCTCTCTCCCCACGACTGAGCCCAGGAGGGCAATGGCTGGCACCAACTGCCACAGAGATTTGTGGCCTGCTCCGAACCACTTGGTCGCCTTGGCAACCAGGTAAACACCTCCAGGCCTAGAACCTGGAGCAGAAACAGAACCTTTCCAAAATAAAACCACCCTGGAGCTTTTCTTAGGAGGGGCCCAGCAGCAGGGTTGCCACATGCTTCCTGATCCCACTCCTCCTCCTTGGAAGGGCAGACAGAGCCACACGATTGTGAGGCTAAATCAAATAGGAGCCAAAGAACCCTCTGTAGCCCTTACTCTTGTGTTTCCTGAGTGGAAAGGGTTTCTTCCTTTGGCTTTGGAGGTCTCACTTATTCCCACACAGACTAGTGGCTTCCAAAGGGGTCCTAATGAAGCCGAACAGAACACTTTGAGGGTTCTGCTTTTTAAGCAGGGACCAGTGGAAGCCACCAATGAGGGTCTGCAATGCCTGGCGAACTATAGAAGCCAATACAAGGTTTCCCCTTTTCCCCAAATAAATCTCACCAGGATGAAACAAAAGCCACCGATGTCTATTTTCTGTTCCAGCTGGAAAAGGATGATGACCACAGTAATCTGCTGAAGAAGCCGGAATACACAAATACAAAGAAATACACTTTTAATACATTTTTCAGTTTGAATTTCCCACGCCCGTCCCACGATTTCTAGTTTGGTGGGGCACCAATCCCCTTTGGTACAGAAAGCTAAAGACCTTGTAAATCTCTCTCTCTCCGCATTTCTTCACGAACGAAGATTCTTAGGAAGGACTCATCCCACGCTTTTTACAAGCGCGTTGATGACTAAAAAGGCCAATCTGAGATAGGCAAGTTCGGTTGCAGAAAGCACAGCAGAAAGTCTCCTTGGGTGATGTAGTTTCCAAGTTGCGGTTCTTTCTGCGTTGCCGTTTCTCTTCAAGGCCCATTCGGCGTGTCTTCTCGAAAGAGGCCGCAGCATTGTGGATAGTGCTTCTCCATGCCTCCCAATGTGAGGCCAGGGTGGACCATTGTTGGTGATCAATCTGGCCGAGCCTGAGTTGTTGTTTCAGGGAGTCCTTATATCTCTTTTTGGGGCGCCTGGCTTGCGCTGACCTGTGGCGAGTTCACCATAGAGTAGTATCTTTGGGAGGCGGTGGTCCTCCATCCTAGAGACGTGCCCTGCCCAGCGCAGCTGTGTTCTCAATAGCATGGCCTCAACGCTGGTGATCCCCCGCTTGCTCAAGGACAGCAACATTAGTCACATAGTCAGCCCAGTGTATATTTAGGATTGTGCAAAGACAGCGCTGATGAAAGCGTTCGAGGAGTCGTAGGTGGTGGCGATAGGTGACCCATGTTTCCGACCCATAGAGGAGAATAGACAGTACGATAGCTCTGGTGCTTTGGTGCTTTGCCTCAGGTGCTTGTTGCTCCAGAGTCTTTTGTGAAGCCTTCCAAATGCACTATATGCCTTTGCTAATCTGTGATCTATCTCTTTGTCAATCTTGGCGTCTGAAGAGATGATGCTTCCCAGGTAGGTGAACTGCTGAATGGACTTAAGCACGGATGTGCCTATGCTGACGTGAGGATGATGGTGTTCTTCCTGTGGTGCGGGCTGGTAGAGGACTTCCGTTTTCTTCAGGCTGACTTCCAGCCCAAACAGCTCTGCAGCTGCTGCAAAGCAGGATGTGAGGCGCTGCAGGGCTGCTTCTGAATGGGCGGCAAGGGCAGCATCGTCAGCAAAAAGCAGTTCACGGACTAGATAGTTTAGTCTTCGTGCGAGCCCTCAGACGGCTTAAGTTGAACAAGCGACAAAGCTAAAGACCTTGTAAATCTACAACTCCCACGATCCCATAGCATTGAGCCATGGCAGTTAATGGGCAAACTTGGGGCCTCCAGGTGTTTTGGACTCCCAACTCTCACAATTCCTAACAGCCTACCGGCTGTTAGGAATTGTGGGAGTTGGGAGTCCAAAACACCTGGAGGCTCCAAATTTCTCCATGGTTGGATGCATCCTTAATTACAGGTTGAGTGTGTGTGTGTGTATTTTCTGTGACTGACACGCCACTCCTTCAGGTAGGGGCCCACGCAATGGAACGTTTGCTCGCCGCCAGCCAATCAGGACTGCAGGAGGACGCGGCGCGCGCCCCCCTTCTGCCAGCAATACCTACCTCCCTACCTCTACAATCCAATCCCTTCTTCTTCCCACCGCGCGCCGTTAGGCATTCTTGGCCCCGCCCACTCCTTGCGTGCCTGGAGAGTGCGGGCGGGCGCGCGCTCGGCGTATTGGCGAAGCGGGCGGTTGCCTAGGCGACGTGACACCGCCGGTGAGGAGAGCCCGGGCCGGGCAAGAGTCGGAGTTGGGGATGAGGCGGACCTAAGGGGAAGAAGGACCCGGACGGGGGAGGCCCGGGAGCCTCCGTAGGCGGCGAGGAGCTTGGCGGCAGTGAGTGCGGGCAGTCGGGGGCCAAATGGGCGGGCCGGGGGGGAGACCTTTCCCATTCCTGCTAGATTAGAGCCCTGCTTCCCAAACTTCGGCCCTTGGGTTTTGGACGAATCGTAGAGTTGGAAGAGATCACGTGGGCCACCTCGCCCAAGCCCCTCCCATGCAGGAAAAGCATAATCCAAGTATCCTTGACAGATCCAGCCTCTGTTGAAAAGTCTCCAAGGAAGGTGCTTCCACCACACTACGAGGCAAAGAGTTCCACTGCTGAACAGCTCTTACAGTTAGGAAGATTTTCCAAATGCTGTAGGTTGAAGCCATTGCTTTTTTTAAAAAAATAATTAAATTTTGTTAAATTCAATACATTTGTTATACATTATTTATTTTACAGCAGATACATATTACCGTATTTAACACAACCTACCATACTTTGACTTTCACATCTAGTGTTAATCTTTCTGCTTACACATACGGGTCCTTCTCAAAAAAATTAGCATATAGTGCTAAAGTTCATTCTTTTCCTTAATGTAATTGTAGCAGCAAATCTGGAGTCCCAAAACTCCCAAGTGTTACCTTTTTACTTACAGGTTGCGCAAACGCGCGAGCACAGGAACGAGAGAAAACGCAACAATCGTACTGCAGGTGCAATGAAGCCAAAGTTTATTTGCACAACGTCAGCTGACGGGACCTGCCCACAGAACTAGCTGCCTCAGGGCAAGAACCCCGTGCATTCTTTAACTATCCCTTATATACACTCTATGGCGGCAGGTCCCGTCCCTCCTTTCTTCATCATTTTCATTGGTTACAGCATCAAGTCATTTCTATTATCCAATTAAACATGGCATTATTTGGCATCACATTCTATTCGCATCCTCATTTGCTAAACAGCACTACGCAGTATTAATTCTTCATTCCCACAGTATGTTATCTTGCCATATGGGCATAATGTACTGAATTTGCAACATTTCTAAGCCGTCCCTCTATGCCAGCAGGGAAGAACGGTTTCATTTGCCCATGCACGGTTTCTACCAATCAGTAACAATGTAAACAAATACACGCTGGGTACTAGCTAGGCCAATCACGGCCAGTATTATCAGGAAAGGCACATGATGTTCTTTGGCAAATCACTGTGTGTGCCTTACGTACCAATCAGAGTGCATTATTCTCGTCTCGGCTGCCAGCATGATTTCTGGCAAGCTACCTCGCTATATTAAGGCCTGTGCTTGTGCATCACTCTCCTCTGACTGTACTTCTGCTAAAAGCACCAATTCTGCTTTATAATGATAAAAATTAAACTTTCATCTATTGCACAACCAACTGAAATATTTCAGGTCTGTTTTTGTGTTTAATACTGATGATTTTGGCATACAGCTCCTGAAAACCCAAAAATACTGTCTCAAAAAATTAGCATATTTGGTCGGATGGAATATGCTAATTTTTTGAGAAGGACCTGTATTATCTATCCCTCACTACTGTGCTCCCCTCCCCCTCCCCCAAGCCACAGCTTTTACATGTCATCTGTCCAAATTTTCAATTCCTCTTTTAGATTTATTTTAAACCATTTCCGTCTATAGGCAGCCCCAAGTTACAAGCAATATAGGTTCTGTAGGGTTGTTCTTAACTTGAGTTTGTATGTAAATCAGAACATGTACATTTTAAAGTGTAACCCCAGCATATATATGTCTACGTATGTATGTAGGAGGGCCCCTGGTGGTGCAGCGGGTTAAACTGCTGAGCTGCTGAACTTGCTGACTGAAAGGTTGGCGGTTCGAATCGGGGGAGCTGGGGGGAGCTCCCATACTTAGCCCCAGCTTCTGCCAACCCAGCAGTTTGAAAACATGCAAATGTGAGTAGATCAATAGGTACTGCTTCTGCAGGAAGGTAACGCCGCTCCATGCAGTCATGACCTTAAAGGTGTGTGTGTGTGTGTGTAGCTTTGGATAGTATAAGGCAGTGCTGTCCAACTTCTAACCGGCCAAGGGCCGGACTTGAGGTCACTGATGACCTGGGGGGCCGTTCGGCCCCGCCACAGGCCCCGCCACAGGCCCCTCCCCCAGCCCCGCCCCCGCCCCACCCCCAGCCCTCTCCTAAGCTGTCATTCTTCCTTGTCTGTCCCCTGACTGGCTTCTCCTTTCTCCCTCTTTCCCGCCGCGCGCCTGGGATCCCCAGCGCAAGACGGGGGAAAGAGAGAGAGGAGAAGCCAGTCAGCTGACTGGCTTCTCCTTTCTCCCTCTTCCCCCCGCGCCTGCCCCGATCCCGAGCGCCGGCGCGGGAGGGAAGGAGGAGGGGCGAAGGAGGAAGAAGGCAGCCAGCTGACTTCCTCCTCCTTTCCCCTCCTCCTCCCCCGCGCGGCGCCGCGGCTCCAATCGTGAGCCACGGTGCAGGGGGGGAAGGAGGAAGGGCGAAGGAGGAGGAGCCAGCTCACTTCCTCCTCCCTGCCCCGCCTCCCCCTCCCCCCCCGGCCGCCATTTTTTAAAAAAAATTAGATTTTTTTTAAAAAAATAAAAATGGCGGCCGAGGGCATAGCGGGGGCCGTGCCCAACAGGCTGGGGGGGGCGTGTACGGCCCCCGGGCCGCCAGTTGGACAGCCCTGGTATAGGGAAAGGTCAATGCACCTGTGGGATTTGTTTTGCTGTCTGTGCCCCAGTTCAGAAAACTTCACCTCACTTTCTATCCCTTTTGATAACTGGATTTTGAAAAAGTTGACTTGTTCAAACAAGGATTGGAGATAAAGCTTCAGTGGAGACACCTTTTTCCCATGATAACTCTTCCAGTCCAGGAGTGAATTTCCCTTTCTAGGAGTAGATTTCTCTCATTTCCTGTTCCCTCGCTGTTCTTTTAATTTATTTATTTATTTCAGGATTTTACCCCGCTCTTCTCAACCCCCAAGGGGGACTCAGAGCGGCTTACAGTACGGCACAATTCGATGCCCACATAGTAACAATATAAAACCCCAAAACCCTTCAACAATTAAAAACATTAAAATACATTAAAATACAACTACATTAGCACCATACACATTCACTCCAGATTAAAACAATGTTCAGTCCATAAAAGCATTGGCCATATCCATCCACTTTTCATTAAAAACCAATCTAAAATGCTACCTTGTGCTGGTGTGCAAATGCCTGGTCCCACAGCCAGGATTTTACTTTTTTCCTGAATGCCAGGAGGGATGTGGTGAATCATACATCGATAGGAAGCTCATTCCACAGGCGGGGAGCCACCACCGAGAAGGCCCTATCCCTCGTCCCCACCAGCCGCATCTGATTCCATCCATCCTGGGCTTGGCTGCCTAACCACCTGCAGTGAGATCGCTACACCTTGGCCCCTACAGGAGCACCTCATTGCCATTCACGGCATTACCACATTGTGCCGGGGGCGTCCATTCCGGATCTTTCACAGCGAGAGCGACCTCCTCCTTCCCCAGTCGTGCACTCCCCTCCCCTTAGTCGTGGTTTTGAGGGAAGAGCATCATTCGGACTGTGGGATTTCACCCATGGACATTATTGACTCGTGAGTAAGCTCACCGCATCGCTGTTGAATTCAACCCTTCCCCGTTGCACACCCATGCTCCTTTATATTCTCTAGTAGCTGGTATTGTTTGTGTACGACTCGCTGCTCATATTTACTATGCATGTATGTACTATTGTATTCTATGACATATGTAGTAGGCTTCTTAGCCCTCACCTTGATTGACATATTATATTTTATATAGCACATTGCCTATGTCCTTTTGTTGTTTTTTTAAACAAATTTTTATTTTATTTTAACACACACACACAAAAACATACCAAATACTCACAGAACATTTACAATTCCCACCACCAACATGAGGATTATTCCCTTTTATATATTCATTTCTTATGGAGACATTTTTATATCTTTATACCTTTCCATTCTATATACTATATAACATTTGTATCCTATTTCTTATGGCTTGATCTCCAGAATGATTCATAATATGATTCTTTACCCTTGTCCATCTTTCTTCCATTTTTCTCATTCTATTTTCATTAATTTTGAAGCATTTAATTTCACATTCATAATTTCAAATTCCATTTGTTCCACCATATAATGATACCATTTGTTTACTGTCCATTTTGATTTATCTTTCCATCCTAATACTATTACTGCTTGTGCACATTTTATTATTGCTTCTTTTATTTCCCTATCATTTTCCATTTTCAACATTTTTCCTATTACCGCTATTTCCTTTGTTATGATCCACTCATTTTCTAGAATTTGTTTTGCCTGATTTTGTATTGTCTGCCAAAAATATTGTATATATTCCCATTCCCACATCATGTGCATAAATCGCCCTTTCTGTTGGCATCCGTGCCAGCACTGACTACTCCCCTTTTTATAGTAGTATGCTAATTGACAGGGTGTACGATACCATTTATGCAGTATTTTCCTCCTCATTTCTCGTACTTTGGTATTCCTTTTCATCCCTATAATCTCTACCACATTTCTCATCTCTTGTTCCGTAATTTGTAGCTCCATTTCCCACATACTTTTCAAATCCCGTATTGTACCTCCATCTGCCTCTAATAGCATTGTATATATATTGCTGGCCTGTGGCTTCATTCCTTCCCATTTATCTCTTATTATCTTTTCAAAGGCGGTATCTTCACTCTTAACCATATTAATATTATCTTTTATTCTACAGTATGCACAAATTACTCTTATCTGTAACCAATTTTCTTGTCCAAGCCATTGTTTAATTCTATTCTCCTTACCATTCCCTTTTTGTTATATAATTGTTCTACCCTCTCTATTCCCTTTTCCTTCAATATCTGGATATTTCTATTCATATTTGATTCCTTATCCTTATTAATTATCCATACTGTTGACATTTTGAATTTTAAGCTACTTATTTTCCCTTGCCATTTCTTCCACACTTGCATAGTTCCTTTCATTGGTCCTATTAATCTATCTATATTTCTTTTATCCCATTTTCTAAAAAATATTTCTTCACAACTTACTCCATTCATTTCCTTTTCAAATCTCACCCATTTTTTATTAGTCACTTGTAGTTCTATTACTCTTTCAATTTGGAAGGCATCACTATATAGTTCTAGACATGGACATCCCCATCCTCCTTTCATTTCTTTTGCAATTATCAATTTTTCCTTACTCTTGGTCTTTTCCCCCTTCAACCCAATTATTTAATTTCCTATCCCATTCCTTTAATTTTGTCATCGGAGGAATTCCTGGGAGAGCCTGAAATAGGTGCATCATTTTTGGAATTATCAATATTTTCAATGCCCTTATCCTAGACATCTGTCTCAAATTCCTATTCTTCCACCCACTCATTTGTTTTAACATTCTCTTCCATACCATTTTGTAATTTCCGTCTATTATTTTATCAAATGTTTTATATATCCAAATTCCCAGGTACTTCATCTTTTTATTCCCAATTTTAATCCTGATTCCTTCCTTATCTCTAATTGTTCCCTTGGGGTGTATTGATAAATAATATCTCTGATTTTTTTTCCATATTAACTGATAGCCCTGAATCTTTTTAAACTCCCTCAAGATTATTTTAATTGATTTAATCATTTCCCTTGGCCTCTGTGTTAAAATTATTGCGTCATCCGCATACAAGTTCAATTTCAACTCCTCCTTCCTCCCAATCTTATACCCTTCCCATGTTTCATCCATCTTTATTTTATACTAGCTTGGGACCCGGCGGTGCCCGGGTCATTTGAGAAGTGCAGCAGGATGTAGAGTGGGTCACAGGGGCTCTGTGTGGCAAGTTTGGTCTTGATCCATCATTATTGGGAGTTGCAGTGGTATCATGAAATTACTGAAGGTAGTGGAAGTCCCATCATCTCTGGTCCACCCTCCCCCAAAGTGTAGTAGGATGTAGATTGTGTCATGGGGGTTCTGTGTGCTAAGTTTGGTCTGTATTGGTGAATGGATGAGGATTGCATTGTTTTTAGGAAGTGAGTGAAGGTACTTCAAGTCCCATCATCCATGGTCCACCCTCCTCCAAACTGCACCAGGACGTAGAGTGGGTCATGGGGGCTGTGTGTGCTAAGTGTGGTCTGTATTGGTCCTATTTGGTGGCCTCAGTGGTCTGTGGGAACCAAAGTGTTTGAAAGTACTACAAATCCCATAATCCATGGGTCATGTCCCCCGAACCGCACCAGGACGTAAAGGGGGTTAGGGGGGTTATGTGTACAAAGTTTGGTACGGGTCCATCACCCGCTCTGTTCGCTGTGGCCTGTGAAAGTGGCTGCCACATATCCGCCCTCCCGCCCTCCACACACATACATACATACAAACATTCCGCTTTATAAAGGTATACAGATGCTAGGGGTTCTATTGCCAGAGCAAATAACATTGGAGATAACGGACACCCTTGTTTGGTTCCATTTTCGATTTGAATGTTTTCCGTTCTTTGTCCATTCACTCTAATACAAGCCTTATTCTCCCTATATACATTTTTGATCATTTCACAGTTATTCCCCAAATGTAGTTCCTATGTCCTTTTGTGTATATTGTTTACTGACTTAGTAAACAATATACACAAAAGGACATAGGAACTAAAGCCTATGTCCTTTTGTGTATATTGTTTACTAAGTCAGCACACGTGTTTAGCATACTGTAGACTAAGGGCCTCTCCACACAGCATATAACACAAAATATCAAGGCAGCAAATACCACAATATCTGCTTTGAACTGGGTTATCTGAGTCCACACCGCTAGTTCAAACAGAAAATGTGGGATCTTATTCAGCTGTGTGGAAGGGGTCTAAAATAATTAGTATGTGGATTTTCTGTTTTGATAACCTGAATTATCTGGCAGTGTAGAAGGGGCTTCAGTTAGAAAGATTTTTTTACAAGTTGCACCGACATCCACAAGATGTAACTTGAGTATACCTCAGACATGTACTATGACACGGAGCGGATCAGCTCAGGCGCGCCTGGTCTCCTATTTGAGGACCTATGACGCAGCAACAAAAGCCGCACAAAAAACATCTATCGCGGCCAAGGTGGCCGCCGCGAAGAACCGTCCAGCGGAACTGTTTCGAGTCGTTAGGGGTCTTTTAAATCCGCCTCAGTGCGAGATCCCTGACGGCTCGGCGGTACGCTGCAATGAATTTGCCAAGGTCTTCACGGATAAAGTGGCACCGATCCGTTCTGATTTCGATACCACTTTAACAGCAGTCTCTGAGGATGTGACACGAACACCTGCTTGTCCGGTTTTAATGGATTCGTTTCAATTGGTTCAGCTCGAGGATGTGGACAAAATCCTTGAGAGGCAAGGCCCACTACATGCATCCTAGACCCTGCCCATCTTGGCTGATCAAGGAAGCCAGAGGGGGTTTGGCAGAGTGGGTGAAGGTGGTGGTTAATGCCTCCTTACAGGAGGGCAAAATTCCAGCCAGCTTAAAGCAAGCTGTTATAAAACCGCTGTTGAAGAAACCATCACTGGACCCCACTCAATTAGTGAACTATCGGCCAGTTTCCAATCTCCCCTATTTGGGCAAAGTCATGGAACGTGTGGTGGCTTCGCAACTCCAGGGGTTCTTGGTAGACACTGATTATCTTGATCCAGCACAGTCTGGCTTTAGGCCGGGACATGGTACTGAAACAGCCTTGGTCGCCTTGGTAGATGATCTACGCCGGGAACTTGACAGGGGGAGTGTGTCCCTGTTGGTTCTGCTGGACCTCTCAGCGGCTTTCGATACCGTTGACCACGGTATCCTTCTGGGTCGCCTTGCAGACATGGGGCTTGGGGGTACTGCTCTGCAGTGGCTCCAATCCTTCCTGGAAGGGCGTACCCAGAAGGTGTCATTGGGTGACACCTGTTCGGCTCCACAGCCGTTGTCCTGTGGAGTCCCTCAGGGTTCAGTTCTGTCCCCGATGTTGTTTAACATCTACATGAAACCGCTGGGAGAGATCATTCGGAGTTTCGGAGTCAGGTGTTATCTGTACGCAGATGACGTCCAGATCTGTCACTCCTTCCCACCTGTCACCAAGGAGGCTGTCCAGACTTTGAACCGGTGCTTGGCTGCTGTGTCGGACTGGATGAGGGCTAGCAAATTGAAACTAAATCCAGACAAGACAGAGGTCCTCCTGGTCAGTCGTAAGGCCGAACAGGGCATAGGGTTACAGCCTGTGTTGGATGGGGTTACACTCCCCCTGAAGACACAGGTTCGCAGCTTGGGAGTGATCCTAGACTCATCGCTGAGCCTGGAACCCCAGGTCTCAGCGGTGGCCAGGGGAGCTTTTGCACAGTGGAGACTCGTGCGCCAGCTGCGCCCGTACCTTGGGAAGTCTGATCTGGCTACGGTCGTCCACGCTCTGGTCACATCCCGAATAGATTACTGCAACGCACTCTACGTGGGGCTGCCTTTGAAGACAGTTCGAAATTGCAATTAGTCCAGCGGGCGGCAGCCAGATTATTAACCAGGAGCTACATACAGGGAGCATACCACCCCCTGTTGTGTCAGCTCCACTGGCTGCCTGTCCACCCGGGCTCAATTCAAAGTGCTGGTTTGACCTTTAAAGCTCTATACGGTTCTGGCCCAGCTTACTTATCCGAACGCATCGGCAAAAAGGTAAAATCCTGGCTTTGGGACCAGGCGTTTGCACACCAGCACTAACAGCATGTTAGATGGGGATTTTAATGGAATGGATGAAGAGTGCCAATGTTTTTATGGAGTGAATATTGTTTTTAACTTGGAATGACTGTGTATGTTGCTGATGGAGCTGTATTTTAATGTGTTTTAATGTATTTTAATTGTTGTGGGGTTTTGGGGTTTTATACTGTATGATGTGGCATCGAATTGTGCCGTACTGTAAGCCGCTCTGAGTCCCCCCTCGGGGGTTGAGAAGAGCGTGGTAAAATCCTGAAATAAATAAATAAATAAATAGCCATAGTATATAAAACTAGTAAATTAGTATGTTTTAGTCTTGTCTGGTGAGATTAACTCAATAATTTGTAAGTGTAAACATTTTAGCATTTTATTACCATTTTTATCAGCAGCCGTTATATGAGAAGCACGGGAACAGACTATCAATAAATATTAAGTGCTGCAAGCTATATTTCAGAGGAAAGAACTGGCAAAACCACCTCTGAGTATTTCTTATTTAAGAAAACAATATGCCATAAATGGACAGGAGATTTCAAGGATCATACAGCTGTGCTGCTGCTTCTTTTAACTTTTGTTTGACACAATTATACAAAATTTATTTATTTATTATTTACCCTATTTCACCCCAAAGGCAACTCAGGGTGGCAACAAGCTAACATAGCAAACCACAAGTTCTATGCTGTCGATGTGGTATTGCACTGTAGTTCTACTTGATATGAACGTCATAATTGAGTTTTCATTGCAAATGCCTTTTGTTGTATTTGTTGCTCTTCCTCTTGCATGGTATTAGATTCTGAATAGGTTCATGGACAGTGCTTTTCAAACTTTCTAATATGATGGACTAGCAAATTTCTTTTCCTAATGTGTCAGAGAGAAGTACAATTTGATTCTTTCTTTCTTGAAACTAACCAGGGACCAGCATCAGATGTCTTTCAGTCTGGTGCCTGTTCAGAAGCTGCCAGTTTGGGTAACACTGACCTACACAATAAGGGATGAATTACATTTTAGGGTAATACATATTACCATTCACTCTACTGGTCTTTAAAAAGCTCACAGAGTCCATCATTTTGCACTTTTAGGAAAAACTTTGTGACACCACATTTATAAAGCTGTGATTACAACAATTCCATATTGCACAATTTGCTGTTTTGTAAGCAGCATTTAAAACCTGGTTTCACACTTTTTCTACAGTACTCCTTAGTTAACAAGAAGCAGTGCCTAGTAAGCATCCTAAATACCATGTAACTTCCTTTGATTAGCTCAGCTATCTCAAGAGCATGAAATCTTAAACATTTGATGGAAAATTGTCATACTTTATCCAATTTGTTCCAAAGGTCCTTCTATGCAGTCATACAATCCAGAATATCAAGGCAGAAAATACCACTATATCTGCTTTGAATTAGATTATCTGAGTCCACACTGCCATATATTCCAGTTAAACGTAGAAAATGTGGGATTTTACTTTGCTATGTGGAAGCGGCCTAACACTCCTATTGCCTTTTGAAAACCTCACTTTTAATAATGGTATGTGTGATGTCTTCTTCACAAACTAAATTGGGTCTTTTAGAATTTGCTATTTTCTAATTTTGAATTTGTGTTTAACAAGAAACATGAATAAAATCATGTTATTTAGTTGTATTTTTAGATCGACAAAACAGACTCCATGCTGTTTCTTTTGCTTCAGTGTAACATTTGGACAAGTCATTTTACAACATTTTTGAAGGATTATATATCTTTGTAGTTTTTCTGACGTCCATAGTGAGAGTATGTATTTATATGGTGAGTTTTTGATTGTAATAGTATACTAATAGTGCTCATGGACACTTAGTACAGTCTTTCTCAAGAGCCGTGCCGCGGCACAGCACTGTGCCGTGGGGCAGCTCTCCCTGTGCCGCGAGATCGGCTCTTTGCCCCCCTTCCTTCCCCCCTCCTCCTGTGGTTTTTTCCTTTTCCCCTTCTCCAAATAGAAATGCACTAACAGCATTGGGTTGAAGATGGAGGAGGGGAGGAAGGAGTGGCTGAGGCGAAGGGGCTGTGGCAAAGGGGCTGTGGAGGCCACACACCACTCCCCCAAGCACCCCATAATACTCACGCCTTGTCCGCCAGCTGCCGGAACTTCCACATCGCGTCCGCGGCGAGAGCGTCCTCTCTGCTTAGGCCCACTGCGCCTCCTGTCCGGCCGCTGCTGCCTGTTTCGCCAACATGCCCCACTGTGGACGCACTGTGGACGCAGTTTCTCCATCCACCGTTGGCGAAACTGAGGCGGCGGCGGTGGTCGGCCGGGAGGCGCAGTGGGCCTAGGCGGAGAGGATGCTCTCAGCACCGCTGCTGCCGCCATGGACGCGATGCGGAAGGTCCGGGAGCTGGTGGACAAGGCGTGCATGTCATGGGGTGCTTGGGGGAGGGATGTGTGGCCTCCACAGCCCCTTCACCTCAGCCGCTCCTTCCTCCCCTCCTCCATCTTCAACCCAAGGTGGTGCTGGGGTGATCTCTCTCCTGCCTTTCCTCTCTCTGGGTGGGGGCGAGGTCTTGCAACCATGGCCCTCGCCCTCACCCAGAGCGGAAAGGCAGGAGGAAGATCACCCAGAGCGCCTTCCTAAACACTTTTCCTCCCTCTCCCACTCTTCCTCTCTCTCTTTCTTTCTCTCCCACATATCCTCGCTTTTATTCTCTCACTCACTCCTTCCCTCTCTCTCTCACACACACACACACACACACACACCCACTCTTCCGCCTCCTCTCTTCCCTCGTCGCTGCTCTTCTGCCTCGTTGTCTTCCCCCCTCCCTTCTCTTCCACCTCCTCTCTTCCCTCATCACTTCCCCCTCCCTTCTCTTCTGCCTCGCTCTCTTCCCCCATCGCACGGGCCAACTTCAGCCCTCCTGGTGTTTTGGACTTCAACTCACACAATTTCTAACAGCCTGTAGGCCAGCGTTTCTCAACCTGGGCATCAGGATAGAGGGGTGTCGCGAGGGGAGTTGCGAGGGATTGCCAAAGACCATTAGAAAACACAGGATTTTCTGTTGGTCATGGGGGTTCTGTGTGGGAAACTTGGCCCAATTCTATCACTGGTGAAGTTCAGAATGCTCTTTGATTGTAGGTGAACTATAAATCCCAGCAACTACAACTCCCAAATGTCAAGGTCTATTTTCCCCAAACTCCATCTGTGTTCACATTTGGGCATATTGAGTATTCATGCCAAGTTTGGTCCTGATCCAACATTCTTTGAGTCCAGACCGCTCTCTGGATGTAGGTGAATTACAACTCCCAAACTCAAGGTCAATGCCCACTAAACCCTTCCAGTATTTTCAGTTGGTCATGCGTGTTCTGTGTGCCAATTTTGGTTCAATTCAATCACTGGTGGAGTTCAGAATGCTCTTTGATTGTAGGTGAACTATAAATCCCAGCAACTACAACTCCCAAATGTCAAGGTCTATTTTCCCCAAACTCCATCGGTGTTCACATTTGGGCATATTGAGTATTCATGCTAAGTTTGGTCCTGATCCATCACTTTTTGAGTCCACAGTGCTCTCTGGATGTAGGTGAACTCCAACTCCAACACTCAAGGTCAATTAACTATATGTATTACTGTGTTAGAGTGTCATTTTGTGTCATTTTGGTTGGTGGTGTGCCCCCGGATTTTTTTAATGTTAAAAGTGTGCCGCGGCTCAAAAAAGGTTGAGAAACACTGACTTAGTAAGTGCTGACTGATAACATAAGATATGTGCTGGCCTTACTATTTTTCTTATAGTCTATGCTGGGCCTGTCCAACAGGCGGCCTGTGGGCCGCACACAGCCCGCCAGCCCCTTGGATCCGGCCCTCCTACCCTCCTGATTTTAAAAAAAATCCCCCAAAAAATCCCCCCAAAAAGTGCGCATGCGCGTGGCAGCGCAAGCGCTATTCACGGCCGCCCCCCCTTTGCTCTGCTCCCCATGGCTCCGCCCTCCCTCCTAAAGCATCATGCCAGCCTCAGAAGCGGCAATTTCGCCGGCTTCTGCCGCCCGGCATGACGCCATTCGGGAACACCACCACCGGGGGGGAAGAGGGACGGAGGGGGCGTGGCAGGGACGAGGAAGCGAGCCACCGTCTCCTCCCTGCCACGCCCCCTTCCTCCCTCCCTCCTTTCCCCCCGGCACCGGTGCTCCGTTCGGGAACGCCGCCGGGGGGGAAAGAGGGATGGAGGGGGCATGGCAGGGATGAGGAAGTGAGCCGCCGCCTCTTCCCTGCCATGCCCCTTCCTCCTCCTTTACCCCCGGCACCGGCACTGCTCGTAACGCCGCCGCTGGGGGGGGAAAGAGGGACGGAGGAGGCGTGGCAGGGACGAGGAAGCGAGCAGCCGCCCCCTCCCTGCCACGCTCCCTTCCTCCCTCCTCCTTTCCCCCGGCACCGGCACTCCGTTCGGGAACGCCGCCGGGGGGAAGAGGAACGGAGGGGGCATGGCAGGGACAAGGAAGCGAGCCGCTGCCTCCTCCCTCCCACGCCCCCTCCCTCCTTTCCCCCTGGCACCGGCGTTCCCGAACGGAGCGCCGGTGCTGGGGGGAAAGGAGGGAGGGAGGAGGCGTGGCAGAAAGACAGTGATAGAGAGATATAGAGACAGAGAGAGAGAGATACAGAGAGAGAGAGAGAGTGATAGAGAGAGAGTGATACAGATATATATATATATATGGAGAGAGAGAGTGTGATAGAGAGATATAGAGACAGAGAGAGAGATAAATAGAGAGAGAGAGAGAAAGAGAGAGAGAGAGAGAGAGAGAGAGAGAGAGAGAGAGACAGAGAGAGAGAAAGAAAGAGAGGGAGAGAGAAAGAGAGAGAGAAATAGAGAGAGAGCAAGATACAGATTTATAGAGAGAGAGACACAGAGGGAGAGAGAGAGAGAGAAATAGAGAGAGATACAGATATAGAGTGAGAGAGACACAGATATCTATTATATAAATGGGTTCACGTCATGTGATGTATACCTCAAACAAAGAAACCATACAACGCAGAAAAACAATACTTGCCAACAGAAATAGGCCTCAAGCAAGGTACGTTTGTAGCAAAGAAACTTTCCCCCAACACCTACACGGCCCCCAACACACCGAGAGAAAAAACTACAGTTACCAGCAGCCTCCCGGGCAGCCAAAGACTCACCCAGCCTCTACATTCTGAACAACATGATTGGCTGCCAATAAGGGCGGATTTGCATAACTGCTGCACTGGCCAGCCAACATGAAAATTCGATCCATAATAAACTGCCAAAACAGAATAAGGAAAAGGCCTGAGCCAATCCCCAACACAAACACCCAAATCACTTCCAACCGAAAATTTACACCCCAAAAAATCACAGACCACGCCCAAAATTGACAGTAAGGCTTCATTAACTTGATTTCCCTAACTAGCCCTCACTTACTGGGAAGCTGTTTACGCTCTAAATTGACAGTAAGACTTCATTAACTTGATTTCCCTAACTAGCCCTCACTTACTGGGAAGCTGTTTACGCTCTGAATTGACAGTAAGACTTCATTAACTTGATTCTCCCGACTAGGCCTCAGCTCATTGGACATTGTGTATGGCCTGAATTGACAGAAAGGCTTCGTTAACTTGCTGTTCCTAACTAGGCCTCAGCTCATGGGACATTGTGTATGGCCTGAATTTACAGTAACCTACCTTGGCACACAGAGCCCCAACCATGCATGATGGGACTTGAAGTACCACCATGGAAAATGGGATTTGTAGTACTTCAAAACCCATCATTCCCCACAGACCACTGTGGCCCAGAACCAAGACCAATAAAGACCCAACTTGGCACACCATGCCCCCATGACCCACACTCCATCCAACTGCAGTTTAGAGGAGGGCACACCGTGGATGATTGACTTTCTCGCATCTCCTAAAAAGGGCACAGCAACGCGTGCTGGGTACAGCTAGTCTATAGAGAGAGAGAGAGACAGAGACAGAGAGAGAGAGAGAGACATGGCACAGCAACGCGTGCATGGGTACAGCCCCGCCCCCCACGAGCGACAGCGACCCCGCCCCCTGCTGCGGCCCCCAGGTGATCCGTGATCGAATTCCAGCCCTTGGGCCGGTAAAAGTTGGACAGCCCTGGTCTATGCAATTCTGAAGGGCTGTGTCCTAAGAGGTTTTGTGCTGGAAGTTGTCACACAGCTCTAGGGGAAAACGTGGATGCATATTTTTTGTAGACTTTGTTTCAGCTATGGTATTATTGCTGCCATAGCAGACATTATCTTTTGTTTAAACTTGTGTTTAAAAGAATAACATTACAGCATATTGGTTCCATGAGTGTTATTTTTATTCATTAGCTATTTTTTTCCTGCAACTTTTCAAATACTGTTAAGATCAATTGAGTATGGCAATTTGTCCTCTATCTGTCCTCTCCTTTAATCCTTCCTTAATCCTGCTTGTGGGGATTACTGGTAGCATGTCATCACCAATAAAGAACAATCTGTTGTTTACAATAGGATTTTTCCCCTCTCCTTCCAGCAGGTTCCTCCCAGGGGAATGTGATGTCATATATTTATATCCTTGGTCTAGGGATGACTCAGGAGAGGAAGCTGCACAAAATAGTTTCTGGGCTGATAGTAATTTGGCTCAAAGATAATATTATTTTACTGAGAGAAAGTTGAATAGGTTCAGTAAACACAATAGCTATTTCCTTTCTTCCCTATCTGTTATATACCTACCCAGTCAGTTTTAATCATGAATTTTAAACTTGTGTCCTGTGTTTTTCATCTTTTTCCTGTGTATTTAAATATACCTATATTTTATATATATGGTTTAATACGTTTATTTTCTAGAATGTTTACAATGATTACTGGTATGTGTTTTAAGTGTTGATACCTACCTTGGCAGGCATCCTCAGAGGTTGTGAGGTCTGTTGGAAACTAGACAAGTGGAGTTTATAAATCTGTGAAATGTCCATGGTGGAGAAAGAACTCATTTTCATGTTTTCCTCCTTTTGTTGAAATTGTCCACATGCTTGTGGATTTATTTATCTCTTTTCACATTTACCCCTGAAAACTCTGTTAAGTCATCAAACAGTAATACGGTAGCAATAGCAGCAAAACCATCATACGTTACCCTACTTCTGTGGGCACATTTGTCTTTGGTGTTCTGGTTTCTTATTTGAATACCCCACTACCTAATTTCATTCCTAATACTTGTTTCCTACAGCTCAGTTATAGCTAAGTCCAAGTTTCTGTGTTTGCAATTTTTCACTGTTAGATACATATAACACAAGAAGCAGTCAAGAGGAAACACTATAGTCAGGTCACACATAATGTTTCGTATGTATCAGTACTCCCGGAAAATCACTTTCCTTGTTTATAGCATCTTGAAGAGTGGACTCATTTGGAACATTTCATGCATGTTGTGTTCTGCTGTTGTTAGCCTGGAAACTGGCATCATATATACAGCGTCAAACATGCTTAGGAGTTTTACTTCAAAAATAGAAACCTACAAATAGAAGGGCACACTATTCAGCTAGTTTGGAAATAAAGGTTAGTGCAATGTATTCCCTCAAAATGGAGTTACAATACTCGTTGAAAGCCTAAATTCAGTTGCTAATTCAAACTAGAATAGAGCCATTGTATGCTAAATCATCACTTACCAGCAGATATTGATTTAGTCTAACAATGCAATCCTGTGCAAATATACTTAGAAGTATTTCTGTTTGTTTGATGCAAGCTCATTCCAACACAAATGTGTGTAGGCTTCTGAGATATCTGTCTGAATTAGTTTTTGATCTGATATATTGCATGAACAGCAGTGGTTAGCTGTAATGGTCCATTATGTATAGAAGCCATAATGGGATTGGACACTGTTTCATTAGTAATCCTTTGTGTTTTGTTTTTATATACAGTGTAGAGAACGTTTGAGCATCTAGATATTGTGTTCTTTGGCCAGTCTGAGCATTTACAAGCAATCATGAGAGTTTCCATTTAAAAAACCCCCAAAACAACCACCCTACTTGGTCCAAAACTTTCAGAGGGAATTTTGATGCTAGGAATGAAGAGTATATTGATGCTCTATTTATTTATGTAATAAACTGTATATAGTTTAGATACACTTTCTTTGCATCGTTATTTTTATAATAAAACTAGCTGTACCCGGCACGCGTTGCTGTGCCCTTTTTAGGAGATGCGAGAAAGTCCAATCATCCACGGTGTGCCCTCCTCTAAATTGCAGTTGGATGGAGTGTGGGTCACGGGGGGCATGGTGTGCCAAGATGGGTCTTTATTGGTCTTGGTTCTGGGCCACAGTGGTCTGTGGGGAATGATGGGTTTTGAAGTACTACAAATCCCATTTTCCATGTTGGTACTTCAAGTCCCTTCATGCATGGTCGGGGCTCTGTTTGCCAAGTTAGGTTACTGTAAATTCAGGCCATACACAATGTCCCATGAGCTGAGGCCTAGTTAGGAACAGCAAGTTAATGAAGCCTTTACTGTCAATTCAGGCCATACACAATGTCTAATGAGCTGAGGCCTAGTCGGGAGAATCAAGTTAATGAAGCCTTACTGTCAATTCAGAGCATAAACAGCTTCCCAGTAAGTGAGGGCTAGTTAGGGAAATCAAGTTAATGAAGCCTTACTGTCAATTGTTTTTTACTCGTTGTTTTGGGGCCTTTTAGGTTTTGGGGGAAAGTTTCTTTAAACGTACCTTGCTTGAGGCCTATTTCTGTTGGCAAGTATTGTGTTTCTGCGTTGTATGGTTTCTTTGTTTGAGGTATACATCACATGACGTGAATCCATTTATATAATAGATAACATGACTTTAGATTGTTGTTTTGTGTCAATAAGGTATTTTTTCATAAAATATTTAAATACAAATATTTCTATTGTTTTTCAGGATGCCTGTAAGAATGGCAGCACTATTCCCGTCACTACTACGTTATTTCTGGATATAGTGGTTATAATACTGGGAGAGAAGGCTGATGACTTAAGCAACTACTATGACAGACTACTCACTCATGTGACAGCACCATTCAGGAAAATTACAATTTCAACATTGTTGAGAATTTGGCTGGCTATTACAAAATGAATCGCTATACAACAATGAAGCAACTTGAGATGGAACTTATGGCAGCGTGCTAATGGGAAAGAGCAATGAATCCGGGGAGCTTGTGGCCATCAAAGGTAAGCTTTGTTAAATCTGCCATCCTTTTAATGCTTCACAGTGTGGTCTGTACATATCTATTTAGAAGTAAGCCCTACAGTGTTCAGCATAGCACTTATTTAGAAGTACTAGATAAGTATGTGTCTATATATCCAGTGTGATTAGTGTTTGAGAAACTTTAATGCAGTAATATTAATGAGAAAAGAGCAGTCTTATTGTGCTCTTTAAGCCATATAGGATTTTTGTGTAATTAGATTCTTGGCGACCCATGTTGCATAATTCAAGTCTGTTTTCCCCCATAGTAATGCCTGAGTAAAATATATTGAGATGGTTGATCATTTTAATGTGCTTGGTAGACTTCCTCTGGCTGAACAAACTGGACATCCAAGTGCCACCTCTGTGTTGATGGAGGCAGGCAGGATTTTCCC
>JARBWK010000720.1:0-25631 GCA_030556195.1 Anolis apletophallus
CCCTTATCAGATTTTCCCAAATTAATTATTTCCCTCTTTTTCTCTCAGTATATTATTTTCTTAATAAGAGTATTAGAATCATAAATACAGACAGTAAAAATAATTCTTAGTAGCTTATTTTAAAAATATTTTCCCACTCAATTGATTATGGCAATTTCAATAATTAAGTAATTAATTTAAAAAAATTAGGGATTATAATTTTACAAATCGATTAGCAGTACACTTCAATTCCCTTCAGTTCCCCTTAAATCAATATAGCCAGTATGGTCAGCACTTGTATTTCAGCCCCAGTCTCAGTTCTTTTCACCCTTAGTCGCAGCCGCTTCTTCCCTCTTTCCTCTTTGTAATTTTGTATACTTGGTATTAGAGTCAGAACGCTTTGCTATTATTTCTCAATATCCACCAACTCCTCCAATCTCGTCTACTTCTCTTCCTGGTCCGTCGGCCCCGTCAGCTCTCCGTCCGTCGTCCCCGTCCACTCCTTGCCTTCCCGGGATCTAGCCGCCTCCGATCGCCGCCTCTCCTGGCCACTCCTGGCCTTTCCTGGCCGTTGATCGGCGCCGCCGTCCCTCTCGTCTGCTTCTCGTCCTTGTTATTTATTTATTCAATTATTCAGTTACTCTGTCGCCGAAGAGGTGCTGTTTTCTATGATTTTCTATAATTTTCTGTGGTTTATTGGCTCTATGGTGCCCTTGCGTCACTTCCGGCTTCCTGTCCGCCACTTCCTGGTCCGTCTGGTTGACTTTCCCCCGTCACCGCTCTCTCCCCCTACCTCCTCTTTATGGTTGGGGCTGGTGTGGCTTCGTCTTTCTTCCCCCTTGGTTCCGGCCTTACTTCCGGTTATTCAGTCTTCCTCCGCCCCAGAGAAGGCGGCTTCTTTCCAGCACTCGATGTTTACAAGAAGGGAGCCTCCAGACTAAACAAATTCTCCCAAGGTCAGTTCCATCTTGTTTCCTCAATGTTTTTGATAGAGTTCAATTTCCATAAGAGCTCGCCACAATTAGGTATCTTAGATTTCCCTTATTTCTCCCGTATTTCCCCAATGTAGTTCAATTGTCTTAATTTAGTTTGGGTTCCTTTGTCTTTCCCTTTGGCCTCCGGATGGCAGGTAAATTTAAAATGCCACTTTGGTTCTTGGTGTACAGCTGGGAAGGGGGTTGCCGAGTCTGCCGTTTATATTGTACAGTCTCTCTCTCTTTTTGTTTTTGCTTCCTTTTTTTGTTTCCAGGGGTCCCTTATCTACCCCCCGTTTTTTCAGGGATGTTCTCTCCGGTATTGGAATTTAGGCTTTTATTTGGCTTGGGGAGACTTACATTTGCTCTCCTTTCTTTATCTTCTTTCTTTTCTGATGGTTAGTGGGCGCGTGGAAGTTGCTGCAGGGTTTCCCCCGCTTCCCTGCTCCCGATCCGCTCGCGCCGCGGTCTTAAACCCCGGACCGCCTGATCTCCCTCCTTGAGGGGGAGACGCCCGGGGCCACGGAGGGACCTGCTGGCTTCGCGTCACTCGCCTCCTCGATCCGAGGTGAGAGGGGGACTCATAGAGTCCTCCAAATCGGTGAGACAGGGTGGTCGCTCGGGAGCCCTAGCGAACCGTGCCTTCCCTCATGGCCGTCGCACCGGAAGTCCCGGGACCATTTTATTCTAGATGTTCTGTTTTTTCCCCTCCAGAATGGACATCCTGGGATTCCTTTCTCTCTCCAAATTTTGCCCACTGCCTCTTATTTTACCCTATCGTACACATTCCTATGGCACACAGCAAATAGGAATTGAACAGCTACTGAACAAGAGGTTTGGGAAGAATTCGCCATGATTTAGAGGAGTTGTGGTTCACCTACATCCAGAGAGCACTCTGAACCCAACCAACAATGGACCTGGACTACACTTGACACAGATGTTGGGATTTGCAGTACCATCACTCACTTCTTGAAACCACTGCGACCCCCAAGAATGACGGACCTGGACAAAACTTGGCACACAAACCCCTCATGACCCACCTCATGCCCTCGTGAAGTTTGGGGGAGGATGGACCACGGACAATGGGATTTGCAGTACCTTTACCCAGTCGCCTCCCACAGAACACTGCGGCCCCACTTATCACAGACCTGGACCAAACTTGGCACACAGACACACACCCCCCTCATCATCCACTTTATGTCCTGGTGTGGTTTGGGGGACAGTGGATGATGGGATCTCCAGTGCCTTTACTCACTTCCAGAGACCACTGCGACCCCCACCAATGACTGATCAGGACCAAACGTGGCACACAGTGCCCCCATGAGCCACTCCTGGTGGTTTGGAGTAGGATGGACCATGGACGATGGGACTTGCAGTACCTCCACTTACTTCCTGAGACCACTGTGACCCCCACTAATGACAGATCAAGACCAAACTTAGCACACTGCGCTCCCATGACTCACTCTACATCCTGGTGCGGTTTGGAGGAGTTTGGCTTATAAAGATGGGACTTGCAGTATCTTCACTCACTTCCTGAGACCACTGCGATCCACACCAATGACTGATCAAGAGAAAACTAGAAACACAGAGTCCCCATGACCCACTCTATGTCTTGCTGCGGTTTGTGGGCCGATGGATCTTGGGCCATGGCACTTTCAGTACATTCACTCACTTCCTGAGACCACTGCAACCCACACCAATGACTGATCAAGACCAAACTTGGCACACAGAGCCCCCATGATCAACTCTACATCCTGGTGCGGTTTGGAGGAGGATGGGCCATGGACGATGGGACTTGCATATGAGAGTTGTAATTCGCCGGCACCCACAGAACCCAGACAACATTGGATCTAGACTAAACTTGGAGCACAGATAAACAATGCCTTTCTCAAATAACCCGGGCACTGCCTGGTCCCCAAGATACTCAATAATAAATGTGAGTGTATATTTGTTGTTTATATGTATGGATCTATGTTTGTTTGTAGCCCACCCATATCCTTATGCATTTTCTAATGGGAACATTAATAAAATCCAAAGACAAACAATGACTTTTTCTAATGTTTATCCTTATCAAATTACCTAACCCGGGCATCGCCAGGTACCTAAGCTAGTAATAAAATTAAAATAGCATGCTAAAAGGTCTGAGTGTACTTAGTGGCCATGAATAGTCTGGTTGAGTGTTGGGAGGAAATCGAAACAGAGGGTAGTCAGTATGGTGGTTTGAGTTTTGGAGTCATAACCATCAACATTTCACAGATGAAAACAGAGGCATGTAGCCAGGCAACAGCAGATGACAAAAAGTATTAATGAGGAAGAGCATACACGCTAGGAGAGGCTGTAGCAATTTGCTTTTTACCCAAGTATACTGGAAAGGGCAAGATTCTACACCCTCCTTATAGCTCCCCATTGCTTTGTTAATTGACTGTGAACTTTGTTTGCATTTTGAATTCAGTTTGAAGCAATTGAAGTAAGTTTAGGACAAAGGTAGAAAGCAGTAGGAGGAAGAAAAATCTGAACATTTAAAAAGCAGCTGAAAACGTAAGATGGGAGAGGATGATAGGGATGTCTCTGCCATGCAAACCACCTGAGTAGCCTTGGGGAAGTCACACTGCCATGACCTAAGAGGATGACAGTAACAAACCACTTCTGAATCTCAAAACAAAAACCTGAATCTTATGGTAAGGTCACCATAAACTGGAGCTAATTTAAAAGCACAGAACAACAACAACAACAACAACAACAACAGTTGTTGAATAGAATGGATGAAATCCTGAACATGAATAATCTACAAGTACAACATTTTGTCACGTTTCTTATTTGTCTCTTACACTACAGAAAATAACCATAGATCAACTTATAGAGCAAAATAAACATAGATCAACAGATATGAGAGAAGTCAGTTCCATTTTTATTTTAGTTCACACATAGGATATCCTCAATGACACTACCTTCTGAATAGTATACTGGGCATTTGAATTCAGTGCATATAATCGTCATCTTACTTTCTATGTGAAGATGGAACTGTGTTGTGTTCAT
Organism: Anolis apletophallus; assembly: GCA_030556195.1. Taxonomy (NCBI): domain Eukaryota; kingdom Metazoa; phylum Chordata; class Lepidosauria; order Squamata; family Anolidae; genus Anolis; species Anolis apletophallus. The sequence continues at coordinate 3,990 of JARBWK010000720.1, forward strand.
GCTCCCTGTAATGAGAGGTTTTTATGAAATTGCTATTGGCTGGAAATGTTATTTCAATCCTACCTAACTTATTCATCTTAGAAATCAATTATCCCGTAGCTTGCAATAATTCTGTACAGCTAGATCATTATTGCTGCCTGTATCTAAAAACAATTTGACCCACAAAACAAAAGAAGCTATTAAAGGTGGCTATTTCTGCCTCCCTCTTGAAAAGCAATTGATCATTCTAATTTTTTTAACAATTCATACAAAAGAGAATATGTATATATTGATTTCCTTTATAAAGAGATAAAGCCCTGCACCCAAAAAATGCAATCACTGATGGCTTTGATACACCCACAGAGAGAGAGAGAGAGAAACTGTAATAACAACTTCCCCAACCTCTTTTTTACAGTAGACTATGAGTATTAGTTTAATAGTATTTTGTCCAAAGACACAACTGACCTTTACAAAATGGCATTTGGTTAGGTAATAAGTAAAAATAAGGAAACATTGATACTACAAAATATTTTTGTGTACACTGAACATTCACTGATTTGCAATCATAAGCGTGCTTGGAGTCATACACAAGCACTCAGTGAGGATAACTGCTGAGTTTAGACATTAATTTTAAGAAGATTTAGTATAATAGTATGCTGAAGCCAGCAACAACTGAACAGTGGTAAGATGAGGCTCTGGGTCCCTGTGCATCATTCTATCCTCAATCATTTTTAGATTACCCCAGAATGCCATTATATTCTAAAGTCATAAAAGTGACTTTGAAGCTGCACTAATAAATGAATAGTCCTACACTGTTGTCTAATGGAAAACTGAAATCATTGACACATGAAACATTTTATGTTATATGCTGATATTTAGTGTTATTTTGCTCCTATATTTTATGAGGTATGTTCCTTTTGTAGTCGAGCCAGGAAGCCCCAGACCCAGAAGAACCAACTGCAGAGAGTCCCCAGTATTCCTTTTGGCCCATGGCCTAAGTTGCACCAGTACCAGACTCCTTTTTCCCCCTTCCCTTCTGCCTCACTCAGTTCCATACATCACACTGCACCAACTTTGTCCCTCCCAGGAAACCCAGCCACCATTACCTCTCATCTCCACATTTACAACACTTCATACAGCACATAGTATGGAAGATATTTTGGCCACACGTTACAAAACAATAAATAAACACTCTGCCATTTCTCCCATCGTTTCCTCTCCTCTCTTCCCCACTCCCTATCCTTTCTCCGGCCTGGGGGAAACATATCCCAGCTCTAAAAACAACAGCTTTTGGAGTAGTTCAGCCCAAAGAAATCTCTTCAGGAGGGTGGGTGATAGACAGAGATTGATGCCAAAAGAAGATCTAGTTCTCTCAAGTACTGTGCCTCTGTTTGCCCTTTTCTGATTGTTTTTCTTCTCCTGGACTGCTTCTGACGCTTCTCCCTGAGCCAAGAAGCCTCGCTATTCATCATGGACCCTCCCTGCCTGGGAGAGATAGTTTCATCAAGGACCCTGAAGCGAATTCAGGATCCCTTCCTGACTGGAAGCAGTCCCAAGGACACGGATCATAGACTGTGCATCCCTGTATCTGTATGAATGTACAATACTGTCCCCTGTTCCCACTGACCCCTTGTAACCCCTTCCCTTCCCCCTCTTTCCCATGTAAAGAAAGATTGCCTGTATTTTGCTATTGTGTAAGCTAAGAGGATGTGACTGGATTTTGCTTCCCAAAACCTTTTCGGATCACCATATCTATTGCATGAGCTAGTTCTGATGGAAATTCCTTGTTATGGATAAGCGGGAGCACTAGTCTTCAAGCCCCACGTTTCCATCAGCCTGAAGGGAGAATTGATCGTCGGAGTTTAGCCCAATTGATTCGCCCTTTGGACCTGGACATAAAATGTTTGTTTTTCACAGCAGGGATCCGTCCCTGGCTTCGGACCCCAGGGGTGTCCCACAATAACCTTTTGTCACCCAAAGGCCTGAGTGCATTTCTGACGTCAGGCCTCTTCCCCTTTCCCCTTCTCATTCCCATGAGTGAGACGTCAACTTCATTAATCCTATCACTCCAGGTATCAGTCAGGTCGTTTACCTGAAAGGGACTCTTTTGTTGTATCCACATGCAAATATTGACAGCCATTTCCGTCTAAAGCTTCCCTTCCTGGAACTCCATATATGGCCATGACTCCTGATTGGCTGGGATAGCGAATAGGAGTGAGCGCCGATAGGCTCCTCAGAGCCGGTCAACACCCCAGCCATCAGCTAATCTACCAATCATGGACGGAGCCAGCCCAGAAGGGGCAGGCGGGAATTTCAATTGTTTTGACAGTTCTGTAACCTTTAAAAACCAATGTTTTGAATGTACATGCATGCGTCTTTGCGGGATCAGGGAATTTGCGGTCGCATCCTACTCAGCTGAGCAGAATAAACAATTTCGTGGCATCTACCTAACAGATTGGTGAGCATAATTGGGTCCAAGGGAGGCGGGTAGATTACGAGGGCCTAACCGCTCCTGGCTCGCCAGGTTAACTGAACCCTCGCGGGCTCTGCTCTGTGGTCGGTCCACAAGACTTGCCCGGTTGTCAGACAGCCGGCCTGAGGGATTGGCAGCTGTTCGATAACAGTTTTTGGCTTACCCAGATGGGACCCTTCTGGAGGGGTTCCGACTAAATTTTAGGGACAACTAAATTTCCAGAAGGCACCTGGTCCAAGGACTTCTCGACCAGACTATTTGGGGAAGCGATTGGGTTCTTGGGAAGGGACGCCTTCATCCAGGGTTCAGAGTCTTAAACTCGCTCAGATCGTATCCCCAAACATCTGGCTGGTCTTCAAGTTCTGGCCAAAGGAGCCAGGGAGCGCCTTGACTCCCAAAGGTAGTGCCACCGAAATTGTAAACCGGTAAAAAAGCAGCCGGGGGGGTCGCCCCGCACGTAGGTTGACGGATACTGGTTGATCTCTGCGTGGATCTTCGGGCGTCCTGTAACAAAAGGTCCTGCGTCCCGGGCGGCAAAATCTGGCGCTCACTGCGAGCTAGGGCAGTCCAATCTTGCGGTTACAGGCTTGGGGAGAGGGAAGAAAGTAGCCAGTGCACTAGGCCAGGGCTCTTGACCGGGTCTCCCCAGGCGATTGGCCTCCTTGGGTTACTGGTACCGAACCTTGGGGATCCTTGAGTGTGTACGGCTGTCGTCAGGCGTCCCCTTAATCGGCCAAGGCGGGTCGAGGGCTTACCACTAACATGGGAGCTTGTTCTAGCCGCAAAATGCGCCTCATCCTGAGTGAACATCTGTAGGGAAGGTTTTGGCAGATCAGGATGAGATAGCAGGGAACTCACTTGCTTAGCCAAATAGTGGTCAGAACATGTGTGCAGAATGGCCCCTCCGGCCTTTTGTTGTGGTAGAAAGGCAGCTCGGCTTAGGAAACCGAGTGGAGGAAGCTAGAATGTGTTGTGTGTTCTGGATTGCAGCCGGAAGGTGAGCCGATAGGGAGAAGTCACCAATCTCTGCCATGCAAGGAGGCTGGGGACACCCCCCCCCTCCCTTTCAGAGATCCCTTCCAGACCCTTTTATTCTCTCCTCCTCGGAGGAAGAATCCCTTTTTTTTGCATTTGCTTGCCCCCATTCTCTCCTTGTCCCATTTTCCTTGCCCTCTCTGCCCCCAAACCTTTCCCTTTGCCAATGAAGTCCTGTCTTACACCTCCCCCCTCCCTTGAATCCCACCGTTTTCCCTTTGCCCCTTCAAAGGGAACCTTAGAGGGTGATTTTCCTCACCTTTTGTCCACTCTTGGAAATTGGAACTCTGCCAAAATGCTTTAGATCTCTCTTTCTCCCCCTGCCTGTCCCCTTGAGAAACCCTTTTCTTTCTCCCATGCCTGCCAGCCAAAATTTTGCCTCGCCTCTAGCATCATTTTCCTTATTTTTCCTTTCTGTGTGTCTGCTTCATCAGGCACATGGCCCCCCTGTTTTAGTTACAGGGGTCCCAAGTAGGAAACCCCCAGTATCCATCCCCAAAGTTTCCTGCCTCTAGTTCCCTCCTTCCTTTGCCCTTAGCAAACTACACATCCCTGCCTCCACATTCTGGGTTCTCTTGGCTCTTCTCCTCTCTGCCCCCTCTAGGGGCCAAAAGAAAAAGGTTTCCTTCCCATGTTCTTTGTCTGTTTTTCCCTCCATCCCCTTGGATTCCTTTTGCTTTGCTCTGAGCCAAGTTTTCCTTCTTGAACTCTCACTCTCATCTCTCTTGGTCCTTGGAGATCACTATTTTCCCTTCTAGTGCTGTTTGAGTTTTCCCCCCCCCTACTTTTCTGGATAAATCTGGTGATTCCTATCCTTTGCTGTCTCTCCAAAGCCACATGTCTTTTTCCCTTTGCTGCTCTGTAAATCTGCCTCTGCCTTTTTGTGTATCCTTTTTCTTCCAAAGGCAAGCCTTGGTCTTTCCCTTGGCTAAGGTCCTTTTTTTTTCATTCCTACCAATACTCTATGTGGCCTCCTGCCCCCCCCCCCTTGCCCCTTCTTCCTATAGACTGGGCACTGGGTTCTCCATTTCTTCTTTCCCTGCTCAGTGGAAAGATGGAAGAATGGACTGCCTGTTTGTTTTTTTTCCTTACTATGCTCTCCTTCTCTCCTGAAACTCTTCAAATGTATGAATGTGTGATTTTCTTCCCCTTGGAAAGTGGGGTGGGTTCTGCTTAAGGTGTTTTCTCTTAGCTATTTCTCTCATTGTGATAAGGGTTAAGGAAAAGAGTAGGGAATCGCAGCCAGCATGGTGGGACTCTGGGTCATTGCCCTAGGGATAGAGGGCCAGTGCGTGAGTTCTAGTTGGTGTGTTTCTCTCTGTCTTCCCCTCTGTCTCCCTGAAGCAATGAAAGAAGGGCATTCCTTGTGTTTTCTGATCTTCAAACCTCTCCTCCTGGGAATTGTAGTAAGGGGGGAGAAGTTCTTGTTTTTTTCTCCTTCAAAAGATGTATGTCTGGGCTTTTGTCTCTCCTGAACTCCTGCTTCTGACCAGCCTCCATTGTTCTATTTTCTCACCTGCCCTGAGGCCTGTAGCCAGGGATTAGTTTAAACCTCCTCTCTTTTGTGTATGTATGTGTGAGTGTGCTTTCCTTCCGAAGGAAAGCGATGGGTGCTGCTTGAAGTGGTTTTCTTTAGACTTGTGTAAATGTGTATGTTTTTTTTCCTCCTTTCCTCTTTCAGTTTGTAGGGGGGAGGTTGGGGTGAGGAACTGGGGAACTCTCTGTCGATTGAAGGGAGCTCTGAGTTGTAAGCTCTTAGGGAAAAGGGCTAGGAGTATCCCTGTGATGTGGGCTTTGACTTTCCCCCTTTTCCTCTCCTCTTGCCTCCCTGGGTAGATGGAAGAGGATACCTCTGCACTTCTTCTCTTTTGTTCCCTTCTTCTGACCTCTCCTCCTGGGAAGTGTGCGGAATGGGAAGAGGGGGGAATGGGTTGCTGTTTTTCCTCTATGGGTATATGTATGTCTGGGTCTTTGTCTCCCTATGGGAAATGGGTTTTTCTCGCTCTGCTTTGCCTTAAGTGGAAACTTCCTGTGTGTCCAAACCTCTATTGTTCTCTTTTGCTCTATCTTCCCAAGCCAGGGATTAGTTTAATGCCTGGAAAAAAGGAAGTCTCCTTGTGTGTATGTGCGTGTGTTAGAAAAAGTGCTCTTTTGTTATATGACCTGTCTTCTCCACTGGGAACCACGTTTTTCCCTAAAAGCTTTTCTCCTTGCAAAAGGACTTTTTTTCCTCTCAGCTTCTTTAGTCAATCCCTCTCCCACTCGGTCTTCTCTCTGGTCCTATGTCCTCCCATCCCCTGGTATGTGCCTGTGCGTGTGAGCGTTTAACTTTTCCCCCTAACGGCCTTAATTTGAGGAAGATTCCAGGCCAAGTGTCCCCAGAAGACGGAATTCCCTGACACAGCTGAAGACCACCCAAAGGAAGAATGGATTGCTATGGGACCCCTGAACGCTTGGTCAGGACTGGAAGGCGAGTGAGCGAAATCTGGGAAAGCCAGGAGTGGCTAATCCTGTGGCTGGAAGGTCACAAGAGGTCAATCCTAGGGTCTTTGCCAAAACCACCGCCACCTGAGGTTGAAGCCCTGCTGGGAGATAGAGGGCCAAGGGCCAAAGGATGCTGTTTGCCCAAGCACACGACGCAAAAGGTCAGAGGGGGTCCCCAGGCGCAGAAGGAAGGACATGGAGGGTGCCCTCTCATGAGTGCTGTGTCAGGAAGACAGCAAGTGGGGACCAAAATGGCTAAAATCTTCACATAGGTATGTATGGTTTCCCTTCCTTTCCCTTGTACTAACTCCCCAAGGACTAGAAGGGATGGCTGGGAGGGATGGGGAACTATAATTCTCTCTAAGCTCTCCTAGAACTGTTTTTCTAAGTCTACCACGCGAGATTGTCTTGGACCTGCTGACGCTGCCCACGAGGATGCCAAGCTGGAGCCTCCAGATGCTTGCTGACATCTATCCTGATGGGCCAGCTTCTCTGCCAGACGAAGAGGATCGTGGATGGAATCTAAGGAGAGGAACCTGTAGGCGCCATTCCGGAAGGTGCCCCCAGGGACTCCCCAATGAGGACTGCCACAGATCCAGGACGTCTGCTGAGCCAGCTTAAAGAAACACCTGCGAAGGCCAAGCCTCACCCCTCGTGGACCTGCACTTTGTTTTCCTCTTCACTGCTACTTGAGAGACCAACTTCCTGCATCCCCCCCTTCAAGAACTCCCATTCACCCTATGGGACCTCCACATCTGCCAAACGACACCAGGCACAGTATTCACTGGGTGGCCACCGCTGAGCGTGAGTGGCAAGGTCTCCCTCCAGGCTTCTATTCCTCTCTATGCCCCTTTTCCTCCTGCTTTTTCCCATCCCTACACTCTCTCTCTCTTCCCTACAGCCCTGCACCACTTCAGCTTGTAGTTAGACATTTTGGGTTGCTAATTTCCTATCCTTAGCCTCGGGTTTGCCTGTAGTTGCCCCTTTTCCTAGTCGGAAGTGGGGCCTGTTTGAGTGAATGTTGGAGCTTGTCAGATAGAAGCCTCTATCTTCCAGCTCCAAAGTGGGGATTTGTAGTCGAGCCAGGAAGCCCCAGACCCAGAAGAACCAACTGCAGAGAGTCCCCAGTATTCCTTTTGGCCCATGGCCTAAGTTGCACCAGTACCAGACTCCTTTTTCCCCCTTCCCTTCTGCCTCACTCAGTTCCATACATCACACTGCACCAACTTTGTCCCTCCCAGGAAACCCAGCCACCATTACCTCTCATCTCCACATTTACAACACTTCATACAGCACATAGTATGGAAGATATTTTGGCCACACGTTACAAAACAATAAATAAACACTCTGCCATTTCTCCCATCGTTTCCTCTCCTCTCTTCCCCACTCCCTATCCTTTCTCCGGCCTGGGGGAAACATATCCCAGCTCTAAAAACAACAGCTTTTGGAGTAGTTCAGCCCAAAGAAATCTCTTCAGGAGGGTGGGTGATAGACAGAGATTGATGCCAAAAGAAGATCTAGTTCTCTCAAGTACTGTGCCTCTGTTTGCCCTTTTCTGATTGTTTTTCTTCTCCTGGACTGCTTCTGACGCTTCTCCCTGAGCCAAGAAGCCTCGCTATTCATCATGGACCCTCCCTGCCTGGGAGAGATAGTTTCATCAAGGACCCTGAAGCGAATTCAGGATCCCTTCCTGGCTGGAAGCAGTCAGAGAGCCAAAATTACATCTATGGGCTTTTGAGGGGTTTTGAACCTGCAGCCCAAGCCTCTGCAGACTGGGATATGTAGTTCGCCCAAGGACACGGATCATAGACTGTGCATCCCTGTATCTGTATGAATGTACAATACTGTCCCCTGTTCCCACTGACCCCTTGTAACCCCTTCCCTTCCCCCTCTTTCCCATGTAAAGAAAGATTGCCTGTATTTTGCTATTGTGTAAGCTAAGAGGATGTGACTGGATTTTGCTTCCCAAAACCTTTTTCGGGATCACCATATCTATTGCATGAGCTAGTTCTGATGGAAATTCCTTGTTATGGATAAGCGGAGCACTAGTCTTCAAGCCCCACGGTTCCATCAGCCTGAAGGGAGAATTGATCGTCGGAGTTTAGCCCAATTGATTCGCCCTTTGGACCTGGACATAAAATGTTTGTTTTTCACAGCAGGGATCCGTCCCTGGCTTCGACCCCAGGGTGTCCCACAATAACCTTTTGTCACCCAAAGGCCTGAGTGCATTTCTGACGTCAGGCCTCTTCCCCTTTCCCCTTCTCATTCCCATGAGTGAGACGTCAACTTCATTAATCCTATCACTCCAGGTATCAGTCAGGTCGTTTACCTGAAAGGGACTCTTTTGTTGTATCCACATGCAAATATTGACAGCCATTTCCGTCTAAAGCTTCCCTTCCTGAACTCCATATATGGCCATGACTCCTGATTGGCTGGGATAGCGAATAGGGAGTGGCGCCCGATAGGCTCCTCAGAGCCGGTCAACACCCCAGCCATCAGCTAATCTACCAATCATGGACGGAGCCAGCCCAGAAGGGGGCAGGCGGGAATTTCAATTGTTTTGACAGTTCTGTAACCTTTAAAAACCAATGTTTTGAATGTACATGCATGCGTCTTTGCGGGATCAGGGAATTTGCGGTCGCATCCTACTCAGCTGAGCAGAATAAACAATTTCGTGGCATCTACCTAACAGATTGGTGAGCATAATTGGGTCCAAGGGAGGCGGGTAGATTACGAGGGCCTAACCGCTCCTGGCTCGCCAGGTTAACTGAACCCTCGCGGGCTCTGCTCTGTGGTCGGTCCACAAGACTTGCCCGGTTGTCAGACAGCCGGCCTGAGGGATTGGCAGCTGTTCGATAACACTTTGGTGGCTTGAACCAGTCTGCATAATTTAAACAAGCAGATTTTCATGCTACACAGTTACAGTACTATGATTCAATTTTTGCTATTCTGGTTCCATCCTGTAGAATCCTGGGGTTTGCAGTTTGGGGAGGGTATTTACAACTTTTTAACCAGAGAGATCTATTGTCTCCACAAACGATAAAACTATCGATTCTACAGGATGCAACCATAGTCATTAAAGTGGAATCACAGCGCCATAATTGTGTAGCATTGAAAGGGCTCAAGGACATTGATGACTTCACTGGTGTGTTATCATTTGGTTTAGTTTTGGAGAATTGTAAATCCCACTTAGCACAGACACAGCGAACACATCTGCCCTTGTACTTTGCTACAGTGCTGTGAATACGCACGGCCAGTGTGGAACACATCTCTCCATGTTAAAACAGTGGATGTGACTCTTAATGAGACATGCTGCACTAATATAGGATGTCTATGCCCTACACCACTGGAAAAATTATACTGTTTAGACAATAATGCACCACTTGGCATCTGCTGAGAAGTAGCAGTCAATAATGAAAAGACCAAGGCAGTGACATCTCCGGCCCATCCCCTGTTCAGACATCAGCCAGCACGCTAATGCCTTAAATCAAGAAATAGCTTTCTAAGATGTAATGAGATGCTTGCAGGAATATCTCAGAAAGTGAGAATCCAAAAGTGGCAGGCTAAAATCTGGAACCTCAAGACATAGCTGATACCGAATGAGAGACTCCTTCCTAGTCACACAGAAGACTGGCAACTTGGAAAGCATTGAACAAACTGCACTCTGGCACCACGAGATGCAGAGCCGACCTTAAGAAATGAGGCTACAAAGTGGAGTCCACGACATGTGAGTGGAGAAGAGCAAACTACAGACCACCGATTACAATGCAGCCTGACCCCCTGCCACATGCACAATGGAGGACCTTCTTATAGCAACACCAGAGGCACTCCAAGGGGCCAGCTACTGGTCAAAGAACATTTAATAGAATGCCAAGTTTTTAAATTTTGTGTTTTCTCAAATACATTGGTTCGCTTCTGATACTATAGATAAATATATAAATATATAAAAATAAAATATATACCGAATGAGAGACTCCCTCCTGGGCATACAGAAGACTGGACGACTAGGAAGGCACTGAACAGACTATGCTTTGGCACCACAAGATGCAGAGCCAACCTTAAGAAATGAGGCTACAAAGTAGAGTCCATGACTTGCGAGTGTGGAGAAGAGCAAACTACAGACCACCTAATACAATGCAGCCCCAGCCCTGCCGCATGCACAATGGAGGACCTCCTTACAGTGACACCAGAGGCACTCCAAGTGGCCAGCTGCTGGTCAAAGGACATTTAGTATAATGCCAAGTTCTTAACTTTGTGTTTTTAAATCATTACAACCGTACCCTCAATTCACTTCTGACACAATTAAAATAAATAAATACGCCAAGGAAACCCTCTGAGTAACCTTGGGCAAGTCATAATACCAGAGGAAGACAATGGCAAAATTCCTTTGAATAATTTTGCCAATAAAACCCTATGATAGTCAGAGTCGATTGGAGGCACATAGAGCAAGAAAGTGTAAATTACATTTTCTTAATAGTGCCAAGAAGACCAATATAAAATTGTTTGATGATGCCTTATAAAAACCATCAGTCCTAGAGACTAGCCTTCGTCAATTTACTTGCCTTCCAATGTGTTGGACTATAAGTCGTATGATTCACTGCAAAAATGGCTAGTACTGTCTAGAGAATTGGAAAGGAATTTTACTCTAATACATCTAGATTGGTCATGCTACCATATGCTAGAGATCCTGCTCATTACTTCAATTCATTTATTCTGGATGAACCACAAGTGTATGTTTGATGTGGTGGAAGCCTTTCATGTGACTTTACACACTGAAACTGATCTCAGAGCCATCAATATTTTTATGAACAGGATTAAACAAATTGGATGCCAAGGCAGAAAAACATTTTATGGCAGGATAAAAATAAAGGAGACGGAACATGGTTATTAGGAGATGTTAATAACAGTTGCCACATCAGAGGATGGTCAATTGTGGAGAAAATGAAAAAGGATATCAATATGTTTTATCTTTGTACATTTCAGAGGCAATTCTGCACTCACTTGAAAATTCAAGCACCATTAAAAACATTGAATTGGACACAGGAATGAAACCCTAATGGAAGTCATTATTTCTGTCTGTATAGCTATTAACAATTGTGCAGGGAACTCAAACCATACAGGTGTGTTTTAGTTACAACCAAACTAATGACAATGATACATTTTTCTCCTTAGGAAGTATTTTCCTTAAGGAATGATTTAAATACCTCACTTTCATGCATCATGCTTTGCCAATACCATTTTGTGCACACATTTATTTCAGAGTGGAACTGTAAGCAATTAACTGGGATGGGGCAAGTGGCAGTTAAGAAAAGTGCCTGAAGTGCCATACAGCATTTTTTTTATTAGACATAACAATTGTGTTTGCTAATGCTTTCACGTCAGCACATTGGAAATTAGTCTCTACCTGCCTCTTTCACTGTTCCGTTTAGTCTAGAAACCATTAGTTTGTTTTCATGGATGAGCACCCTGGGTCCATGCCAAATTATTGCTACTCAGTCATTTTTGTCTATAAGAGCTTAAGTGGTTTGACTTACTCACACTTAATTTCGTATCCATTCTCTTCCTGTTCTGCTTTCATTTTGAAACAGTGTCACAGCTTTCCTTGGCATTCAGGTTTGATTTTCATCATTATGAAGATCAAATCAGTTGTAATGTTTCTTTTCTAGCGAGTCCCTTTATATTTTATGAGAGTGTCTTTCAATGGAGTGGATTTAGGATTGCACCCATCATCTCTGCTTAATAGTAAACCCTAAGGCAGGGACCCCTTAATACTTACTCATGTTGTGGTGACCTCCAACCATAAAATTATTTTAGATTTGCTACTTCATAACTGTAATTTTGCCACTGTTATGAATTGTAATATAAACATCTGATATGCAGATGGTAATTTCATTCACTGGACCAAATTTAGCACAAATACCCGATATGCCCAAATTTGAATACTGGTGGGGTTGGGTAGGGTTGATAAGGCCCTCCTTCCCCAAAACTATCCCAACACCCCTGTCTAGTCTCCCCTAACCTTATACACCTCAACTGACACCTGTCTTTAAGTGCTAAATGGAAAGAATGAGTACACCAAAAGTGAAAATGGATAAAGCAGAGAAAAAACCACCAGGAAGAAAGGATTCATTAACTGAGGAATTCACATCAAAAGACTTGATGAGAGAAATATTAAAAATCCAGATGGATGTGAAACAGATTCAAGAAAAACAAGATTCTCAGTATAGTATCATCAGGGGGAGAAATGGAAGATTTAAAAAAAATCTAAAGGAGGAAATGAAATCAGTAATTAAAGAGGAATTAAGAACCATGCAAAAAGACATTGACACATTACAACAAGGGAAGAAGGAGTGTGTTAAAGAAAATAAAGTAATGCAGTTGCAACAAAAGAACTAGAAAAACAATGGCTACAATGGAAAAGACAATAGCCACTCTAAAACTGCAACAGGAGACACTAGAGGCTAAGGAGAAGGAATTTCAACTTAGGTTCAGAAATGTGCGGGAACAGGACCAGGAAAATGTTAAAGAGACAATAACCTCAATAATTGCTGAAATTTTACAAACAACGACTGAGGAAATTGAAGGAGACGTGGACAGGGTGTTCGGTGCAATCAAATTACGCCAAGAGACATGGCACACCTCGGGACACGATAGTCTGCTTTGGTAGAAAATCAGTCAGAGATGAGATAGTAAAGGCCAACGCCAAAACACCAACTTTTTTCAAAGGCGACAAAGTCGCGATACTAAAAGAATTCCCAGCAGCGGTCCTAGAAAGAAGAAGAAAATACTTCTATATCACGGACATCTTGAGAGAAAGAAATGTAAGGTTTAAATGGGAAAGAGAAGGACTGATGACAACTTGGGAGGGGGAAAAGCACTGGCTGATGTCAGAACACAAAGCTAGACTGTTCTACGAAAGATTTCTAACAAAGGAGGGTGGAACCAAGGAAAAAGAGTCTAGAGAAGGTGAGAAAAAAGATCATTCGCTGGAAAGGCAAAGGAAAAGACTAAGAGAGAAATCTCCCCTAGAAGACACAGATTCGATGGAAACAGGACAGGCAGGGGCAGAGGGAGGAGATCAGGAAGAGGATGGCGCAGAGGTTTAAATTTTATTCACAAAATGTGAACGGCTTAAACAGCCCAAATAAACGCAATAAAGTTTGGAATCATTTAAAAGGGGAAATTTGATGTAATTTCTTTACAAGAAACACACATTTGCCAGAAACATGTGAGCTATCTAAACCAGAAGCAATTTGGGAAAGTTTACTTTGCATCAAGTGAGGAAAAGAAAAGAGGAGTGGTAACCTTTGTTAATGAGAAGATTCAATCAAATCAGGTATTCAAGGACCAAGACGGTAGACAATTGGGAATCATTTTGGAGAATGAGGGTAAAAAAACATTATTATGTAATATATATGCTCCGAATGGGGCTAAAGAGAAATTTGTGGAATCCCTTGATAGAAGAATCAGGGAACAAGAATTTGATTACCTTCTAATAATGGGAGATTTCAATGGGGTCTGGAATGCAAATCTGGATAAATCAGAAGGAAAATCAGAGGAGAAAAAGACCAGGAAAGGTAAAATAAATAAGGGAAACCAAAGTGTTTTAAAAGACTGCTAGAGGACCTTAACCTGATTGACCTTTGGAGACACTATCATAAAACTGAAAGGGATTACACCTTCTTTTCAAATCCTCACCAGTCATGGTCGCGTATCGACATGGCATGGGGTTCTAAAGATATGGTTATGAAGATTAAAAAAACGAAAATTCTGACTAGAATAACCTCAGACCATGCACCGATAGAGCTGACATTCGAGAACACCCGAAATAGGGAGGGAATCTTCAGGTGGAAATTAAATGAGCAATTACTTAAAACCCCTAGTGATGTTGAGAAAAGCAGAGAGACATTGAAAGAATTTTTCAAATTCAATAAAGAAGAAGACTCCCCAGTAGAGATAATTTGGGATACCGCTAAAGCCTTTATGCGAGGCTATTATATTCAACAAGCAGCCAGAAGGAATAGGGAAAAAAGGAACGCTCTCCTAAAATTAGAGATGGAAATTTCCATCTGGGAAAAAAAGCTCAAAAGTAATCCAAGGGATATTAAGATAAGAACACAATTGGACCTACTTAAAAAACAAATGGAAACTCTCCAACTTGAGGACATAACAAAAAAACTTAATTTAATGAAACAGAAGCATTTTGAGAATGCAAACAAAGTAGGCCGATGGTTAGCCTGGAAGATTAAAAGTAGGAGACAAAGGCAATATATAAATAAGATTAGTGAAAATGGGAAAGAGTATATACAGCAGAAGGAAATAGAAGAACAATTTGTGAAATTCTATAAAATGCTCTATGCAGAAGATAATATACCGAAAGAAAGGATTACAGAGTATCTAGGGGACAAAAAAATAAAGAAGATAACGGAATGTCAACGAGAGAGTTTGAATAAACAAATAAGTGAAGAGGAGATCAGGACAACAATTAAAACTTTGGCACCCAATAAGAGCCCAGGCCCGGATGGCTTTTCAGCACATTTCTATAAGGCGCATATGGAGACTTTGATACCATCAATGAGGAAAGTGATGAACAATGTGCTGAAAGAGCAAAAACTCCCACCTTCCTGGACTCACTCAAACATTACTTTAATACCAAAAGAGGACTCAGATATGTTAGCACCAAAAAACTTCCGCCCAATTGCACTGCTAAATACGGATTACAAAATATTTGCGGGAATACTGGCAGCAAGACTAAAGGCTGTCTTGAATGAAAGAGTACACAAGGACCAATCCGGCTTTCTTCCAGGACGACAAATTAAGGACAACACCAGGCTGATCCTGAACATAATTGAATACTACAATAAGCACACCCAAAAGGAAGTCGGCATCCTATTTTTGGATGCCGAAAAAGCCTTTGATAAGGTTAATTGGAATTTTATATTTGAGTTGATTCGAGAGATGGATTTGGGGGTTTTTTTTGAGAACGCCATCAGAGCAATTTATGACAAGCAAACCGCGAAAATTATCATAAACGGCCTGTTGTCAGAAGAAATCAAATTGAAGAAAGGGACAAGACAAGCCTTTCCGCTGTCGCCTTTAATTTTCGTAATGACGCTGGAAGTAATGCTGGAAAGTATAAGACAAAACAAAAATATCAAAGGGCTGAGAATCCCCAATAACACATATAAAGTGTCGGCATATGCAGACGACATGGTATGCATAATAGAAGACCCTTTGCAACAATGGGATGTGTGGTGGAAAGAGCTAACGACTTACGGGGAAGTCGCGGGTTTAAAAATAAATAAAGATAAAACCAAATTTATAGTAAAAAATATGTCGACAAAGAGAAAAGAGACCTTGCAAAGCATGACAGGAATTAAAACAGAAAAAATGGTGCGATATTTGGGAGTCCTCCTGACAGGAAGCAATGCCCACCTCCTTCAAAATAACTATGAAAGAAAATGGAGGGAAATTAGACAAAAGCTGGAAAAGTGGAGCAAACTGCAGCTCTCCATGATGGGCAGGATAGCCCTGGTAAAAATGTCGGTGTTACCTGAAATATTATTTTTGTTTCAAACAATCCCAATTCTACGGACAAAAATATTGCTGGAGGAATGGAGAAAGGATATACAAAAATTTGTTTGGAAGAATAAGAGACCGAGGATAGGTTATCAACAACTGAAAGACAATACTACAAGAGGAGGACTGGCTTTGCCGGACTTACAAATTTATTATGAATCAGCGGTATTGGTCTGGGTGAAAGACTGGGTAACACTGACAAAAAAGAAACTTCTGGCTTTGGAAGGAGAGGACCTTTTCAGGGGATGGCATAGCTATCTGTGGAGGGATAAGGTGAAAGTAGAAAAAGGTTTTAGAAACCATTTTATAAGGGCGGCCCTTATTAGCGTGTGGGACAAATACAAAGAAAGGCTATGTAACAAAACCCCCCTGTGGTTTTCCCCGAATGAGGCAGATCAGAAGAGGGAAATCCCGAAAGAAAGATGGTTGACGTATAAAAACTTATTAAAAATTAAAGGGCGGGAGGTGGACTTGCTGTCAATGGAGGAGATGCAGAGAGTGGAACCTAGCTTAACATGGTTCCACTACTGGCAAATCAAAGAAAATTATAAACAAGATCAGAAAAAGGGGTTCGAAATAATTGACTCTAGTTGGTCAAAAATTGTAAAAAGCGATACTAAAACTATACGGAAAACCTACCAACTATTATTAGGTTGGGCTACGGAGGAAAATATAATCAAGGAGGTAATGATAAAGTGGGCCAGACTGGTGGGACATACCATTGACCTGTGTAAGTGGGAAGAAGTGTGGTGCAAAAAATTAAAATATACCTACGCTGTCGAGATAAAAGAAAACTGGTATAAAGTATTTTACATGTGGTACCTCACACCGGAAAAACTCTCGAAGTTTAGTAAGGGAAAGCTGAACACGAAATGTTGGAAATGCGGAGTAAATGTGGGTACATACTCCCACGTATGGTGGGAATGTAAGGTGGTAAAGAAATACTGGTGGGAAATATACAAGAGGTCAAAGGATATTTTGGGAAAGAAATTTGAGTTTAAACCAGAGTACTTCTTGCTGGGAATATTTGATTTTGATTTAGACAAGAATGACGACAAAATTCTTTTCTACTTGGCCTCCGCAGCTAGAATAAGTTTGGCAAGATTCTGGAAACTTAGAGAAATACCAACATATCAGGACTGGCTAAAAAAAGTATATGATATAATGAATATGGACTTGCTTACACAGAAAGTAGCACAAAATAGGGCATTTGAAAACAGGACTGACTGAGTAAATATGTTAACTACCTTAAACAGAAGAAGTATAAGTTAATTTGATGAAGAATAATACAAGATGAGAAGGTAGGATTGAATAGGACAATTAAGTATAGATCACAGAAAGGGGAAACAAGGTACACCCCTCTGTGAGATGACATAAGGAAGAAAAAGAGCCTCTGCTAAACGGACAAGGAGGGCAACAGGTGGAATGTGTATGTTAGATGCACGGTGGAGGGATGGTGGGAGGGTAAGGGAGGGGGGCATGATTTTATGTCTAGGTTTGTGTCCTTGGTATGTGATGTAAAAGTCGAGATGTGTAGGGTTGGGAGGTGGTGGTTTGTCTATGTTGTTGTTGGTTGAATGAATAATAATAAAAATATATTTCAAAAAAACCACTAAGGCAATTGATTGAAATCTATAAGTAGAACAGAATCTTAGCCAGATTTATTCTGAAGGACGTCCCACTGCGAGACCTTCTTCCTACCAACTGTTTATAGAATTGGAGGCTACCGTGTCCCGAGGCTGAACTACTGTAGACAGTTTGCAGAGAGTTGGTTCCATAATGGATCTTACCTCTGAGTAAACTTGCATGATTTTTGTTTATTATACATCAAGGCATGCAAAGTGCACCCCCAAAAAGGCCTATTTTAAATGGCTACCAAAGCATTTTGTGCACTTTAACATTAAAAATACCATCTTTCTTAAAAACCAGGGATGGTTTTGCATAAGGTGTGGGGCATTTCTGGCATTCTATGTGGCTCCAGAGTGACCCAGGGCAAAAAGGTGGCCTCCAGATCCCTTGTAGTTGCCTAGCCATTATTCATCCAACTCTATTACTTTGTAATGCTGTACCATTTGCCCTTCACATTTAAAGGTTTGCCTTTTGATGATTTGATTATTTAAGGATTTGTCAAAGGTTTTCATGGCCGGAATCACTGGGCTGCAGATGTCCTAGATGTTTCTAGATTTTTTAGTCATCCACAAACCAAATCCACAATTGGGCCACAGCTTACAGAAAACTTATGCATACTGATACCTACAAAGAAGTCTAAGAATCACTCAGATCAAAAAAGAAGCACAATTAAAGCCCTGGTAGCTCCTCTAAGGTGAACTGAAGCACCTAAACCAGGCTCTACACACCATGACAGACATCAGAAGAGCTGCAAGAGCAAGAACAAGCCATGAGAGTAAAGGCAAAGGCCTACCTAGAGGAAAAGTGTTCTTACCATACATCAAGGAAACCACTGACTGTATAGGGAAAATGATGAAGAAACATAACCTACAAACAATCTAATGATCTACCAATAAAATTCAACAAATGCTATGGTCTGCAAAGGATAAGAAGGATCATCTAACCACTGCAGAAGTCTACTGTATACCATGCAACTGTGGACAAGTCTACATAGGGGCCACCAAACGCATCTCCCAAACACAAATCAAATAACACAATAGGCCCCTTCTACACTGCCATATAATCCAGATTTTCAAATCAGATAATCCACATTCTCTGCTTTGAAATGGATTATATGAGTCTACACTACCATATAATCCAGTTCAAAGTGGATAATCTGGATTTTATATAGCAGTGTAGAAGGGGGTCTATATTTTCCTTTCAAATATGATTTCTCCATTCCTACAGTGAAACTTCTCCTTCTGTAAAATACAAAATGAGCACTTACATGCCACACATGCAAAACATTTAAGTCTTGTTGAGACTACCTTCCAAAATCATCACTAGAACTATATTAAGAAGAATCTTGAATGTTTCATACTTTCATGTCACACTTCACTGCTAGTAACGTTTAAACTATCCGTTTCATGTTGACACTTATTAAGGTAAGTGTTCCTGATCACAGCAGGCATTTTAGTGTTTGAAATTACTTCTTCAACACCACAGTGCATCAAAGAATGAGTCCCACATTAGTGCAATAAAGGGATTCCTAGTGTGATTTTGTCAAACATTAGAGCCATAAACGCAGAACGCAAAATTACTTCCCTTCTAAATTGTGTATATCTCTTTTTAGAAGAGACCTGAATCTGATATCTTTGTCTATATTGACAGGTACTATAAGTACAATGAATCTTTGGAATCTGATTAGTTTGGTTCCAGAAAAAATACATATATGGATACCAAAATCCATGGATACTCAATTGCTAATATAGGCAATGGCATAGTAAAATAGTCTTCTTTATGTAAAATGGTAACACCAACATTTGGAATTTATTTGCAGGGAGAACATCCTTAAACTGTTAATGGTGGAACCGATGGATGAAGAATCCATGGATATGGAGAGCCAACAGTATAGTATTAATACAGATAAACACAAGTACATAGTTAGAAATTTGATATAAAGAATAGATATACTAGAACTTGGAATGTTGTTTTGACTAGTTACAATTATAGCTCCAAAGCCTTGAAAAGAGATTAGTAGTTGTTGCAATGTTTAAAAGTAATGTTTTATTTTCCAGCTTCCCATTTAAAATAATTAGTAGTTACTTCTAGAAATGTTTTTCCTTTAGCACCACAATATACAGCACAGACTAGCATTGGAATCATATCATTTAACGAATCTAGAGCTTCATAATGAAAAGTTAACAACAATGAAGTTATCCCTTCTAAAGTCATAATTACAATGTAAAGCCATTACTCTTCACTGATTGGATAAAGGCATTATAGGTATAGTAATAATTGTAATTACAAATAAATATTTTCTCTTTCACAGAAGTACACACCTATGAATTCTGGATAAAATTGTGTACTGTTTTTATGTTCAATTATGTTCAATTGCTAACAGGAGGCTACATGTTATTGCAGTTTTTGTGCAATGGTAGATAAATCTCTTGCCTTTCCCCTGTGTACGGTATTCCAACGTGGATTCCATTACAATAACCTTGCCTTGCTTAAATTACATATTGAACACATCAGAGTATCCTGTATGTTGGGCGGGATTCATTCAAAATACTATTTCATATAATCTCTACATTTGTACTCACAATGAAAATATAAACAACCCCTAACATTGGAGTTTAAATGTTTAAAAGAAAGCCATCATTTTGATTACTAGTGAAGCAGGTTTGGTACTTTTCCGAGCATAAAAAGTACAGTCAGAAAGTGATGCTACATGCGTGTCAACTCTGAAAAAGAGGGTTTTGGTGCCTGGAATCAATCAGGCACATGTTATAGAAGACTAACACCCTGATTATATACATTCTAATCCACTCTGTGCCAAGTTATACTATATATGCTAGATGAGTGGGAATACAGTGCAGTTTGAGCTCTGAAAGTAAATGGGATTCTTTAATGTGAATGGAAAACACCAGTGCGCATGGCAAAAGTCCTATCTTCACTGCTGGCAGGAAGCCCGGACTAAAGTTGCAAGAAAAGAACAGAGAGAGGCTAAAATTGATAGCTTGCACTGTGAGAAAGAATGTTTACAGAAAGCTATTGTTCTCATATTTAGTGATGACAGAGACATGATGCAAATGATTTATATAGTGTTTATTGGATTAATGAAGTGTCATGTAACAACAGTAATCACCAGGCCATTATGGTTGTTTTAAGCATGAAGAAGGGGTGGGTTTAACTAGATGGACTCCATTACGAGTATAAATGCCTTTGTATGAAGTGTGTGATCGGGGGTTTTGCCCCTATCTACAGCTGTGTTCTGTTGGCAAATACCCACCAGCTGGTGATTGATAATAAACCTTTTGTTTTTCACCCTACTTCACAGTTGTCGAAGTTTCCCTCTTCTAAGTATCCTTGCGTTCGGGCAGCGTTGGTAAGATTAATTTGGTACTTGAGTTCTAGAACTCGGTTCTGCTTCAATTGTGACCCCGACGTGATGTAAAAGGTATCCAGACGGGTCTGAGTTGAGGAAAACGAACGTGATCTCCGTTGACAGCGCTTATTCGGCTAGTAAGGTGTGAGGCCATTCAGGAGGGCTGGAAAGGCAGCCCCGCCTGCTTTTTGACCGATTTTGCACTGAGCCGGCCGCCTGCATCGCCCCAAACGAACGCCGGTGACCCATGTGAGACTGCAACTAAGGTTGCGGGTGAAAGCAAAGCCTGACGGGAGAGGCTGGCTGGGAAGCGGCCCTGTAGAGCCGGCCAGAGTAAGTCCAGGACACCTTGCTGCGGTGCCCGGCCAAGAGGGCTAGCAACTGGCATAAACGCCAGAGGAGTCGAGGCGACGCCAGGTCCGATCGCCAGAGAGCCGACGCAACTGGATTGGTGACGTGAAGGCGTAGACGCGAGTCCCAGGGGTCTGCAGGACATCGGCAAGTATAGTTTATTTCTCAGGCACTTTAACATTGAGGGAACACACACTGGGGAGGGGGGACAGCACTGAAGTGGGGTTTGAGATACGACAGGAGAGATGGGGAGTGCAGGCTCACAGCAGAAGAAAAGAGACCCAGTGTGTTAGACAATTGGGACAGGTTTTTGTTTAGTGATGACAGAACATGATGCAAAAGTTTTTAGGGTTTTTTGGGTTAAAGAAATTCCTTTTAACAACAGTAATCACCAGCCCAAATAAATTTTTTTAACCATAAGGGAAAAAATTTGGGGTTAAATGGGTGGACTCCCTTAAAGTATAAATGCCCTTTTTTTAAATGGGGTCTTTTTTCCCCCCTTTTCCGCTTTTTCTTTGGGAACCCCCGGGTGGTGAAAAAATAAACCTTTTGTTTTTTTCCCCCACTTCCGGGTTTTCACGTTTTCCCCTTTTAAAATATCCCGTTGGGGTTGGGGGTTAATTTGGGGCGGGGGTTTAAACTCCGGGTTTTTCAAGGTGACCCAGGATTTAAAAATTTTGACGGGTCTGAGTTGAGGGAAACGGCGTGATCTCCGTTGATGACAGCGCCTTTTCCCGGGTAGTAA
>JARBWK010000721.1:0-25593 GCA_030556195.1 Anolis apletophallus
GGTCACCAGGCAGATATTTGAACCCTGGTCCCCCCGCCTAGTCTGACTCTCCAACCAGTTCACCAACCATTATTTGAACATGTAACAGCAGCAGCTCTTCCATGACGGCAGCTTTCCTCTTTGAAATATGTCAGGCCACATTCCTCAAGGTCATTTGCCGTCCATTTACAGAAGGGTATAGATGTCCTATTGATATTTTGTGGTAGAACTGGACGTATTATCGGGTACCATGAGATATCCTTACAGCCCATTTCCCTGCAGACAATATGGTCTTTATACGCATCCCAGTTTTTATCATCACATACGGCTTTCCATTGCTGCTTGTGGAGCACCTCGATTGTTCCAGAACAGCGGCTTGAACCGTTGGTCAATCTGATCCAGCCTGCAAAGGGAAAAGCCAATATGATTTCTTCCTCTCCCAGTTTCTCTGATGTCTGTTTCCTTTTTAGGCAGAGAACTATTTGTCACACAGGGACATTCAGGAGAAGTGGGGAGTATCCCTTGCTAAGGCCATACAGCAGCAGTACATGGATCAAACACAAACTGAGGGGCAAATGAAGTAACAGGGAATCATGCCAGCAATAATACAGGTCCTTCTCAAAAAATTAGCATATAGTGCTAAAGTTCATTATTTTCCATACAATGTGAAATTTGATGATAACAGATGAATATGAATGTGTAATTTGATAAAACAAATGAATGCATATAAAAGTGACAACACATTGTTATGAACATTTTATTTTCGCATTGAACAGTGACATACACCACATTGCATACTTGAGTTATGCCCATATGAATAACTGAATTATGCCACTTGTATAAGAGGACTGCATATTGTTATATATTATTGTACATTCCAAAGAGGGTCATCAATCCGGGAACTTTGCTCTCGTCACAGACTTTGACCTTCCTTCTCCAGTTAACCCCATAATAGCCTAACTATATTACACAGTGTCTTACACAATAGCAAAGCATCTAAGACAATAGGAAAAAATCACAGAAAAATACAGAAACATTTTAAACTCACATTGACAAACACTCCTCACAAAAGAACAGGAACCTTTTGGGGTTCATAACAATTCCACCATAACTATAAGCAGAGTACTCGAAGGAAGCTTCATAACCAGTGGAAACTTGCCTGTGATGAGCCAGGATAAGCTTCCCTTCAACAGGATGGCACAGGATTGCAGAGTCAGAACTTTAGATCCAAAAGCATGTATTCAAGAAAAGAAATACATTCTAGATAGAAAAGGTCTTAAAGCTCACTAGCTTACTAAAACCCATATTCTAAGCGGGGAGGTATTTAGGCTCGGCTTGTGATCAGAAAAAAAGCGGAAGTTTACTAGCAAAGAAAGCTCTTCGGTAGGGAGATGGAATGACAGCACCCCCTGGTGGCCAGAAAGGAAGACAGCCACCAAAGATGCCAAAGGATGAGAAAGCCTATATACATACAGTAGCTCTAACTGTTTTCTGTCTTGTCATTATCATTGTTATAATCTGCATTGAAGGCTTGCTGCATATGTGTTCTGTGATCAGCCCTGAGTCCCCTTTGGGATGTATATAAATATTGTAAATCAATCAATCAATCAATCAATCAATCAATCAATTTGTATCTTTTCATGCCCTCTTCTCCTGCATCCTTTGCCAGAAACCTACCTGTGCACTCCACACTGGCATCTTGACTGTGGTCGCAGTGGTGCTCTCCCCATGGGCTTCGAGGACACTCCTTCAGGGATGCCTCTTTCCCTGTACAGTTCACACTCTCCAGCCAGATGGGACCAAATCCTTGGCCATGAGTAGCTCCTCTGAATGCATTGAGGGCATTTCCACAGCCCAATTCTCTGCATACAACCTGAGCATCATATATGTCCCAGGTGGCATCACATACGGTTCCCCACTCTTGCTTGTACAGCAGCTCTATCCGCCCAGAGCAGCGACTTGGGCCATCCACCAGGCGAGCCTCTGATGGGAGAAAATGAAATACTGTTGAAATGCACCCATATAATTAGGTACAGCAGTTCAAGGAATAAAGAGCACCAGTCACATGCTGGAATATCTGACTCTTCATTATTGTCTCTCCCAAAAGGTTTAGCACATCTATAGGGATAACATGGGCCAAGGAAGAAGAGGATAAGTACTTCTGGTCTGAGGGTCCTATTTCCAATTTTGAATATTGGACAGACTGAATTATGTAACTGTGCATGGCTACTTCCTCACCAATGCACTCTTGTCTCAGGCCAAAAAAGAAACCTATGCATTTCCACCTGGCAATCAGAATAAAAGCTTTATTCTCAATTCTTCATGAGGAAGGAATCCGAAAGGGGGATTTCTGGTCCATAGACATCTACCGAGACACCAGGTCTCAACTCCAGGCTGTTTTTCCATGCACAAATGAATATTTCTGTACAATGATAGTAATTTCTGCACAGAAAATGTTGTTTTCTACCACATCCAAGGGGGCGCCAATGGAGAGGAAACAAAGAAATAACAGAAGAAGAAATAACAAAGGCAATAAGAAACTTAGAAGTAAGTAAAGCTCCGGGTCCAGATGGATTAACGGCAAGATTTTACAAAACGCTGAAGGAAGAGTTAATGCCCTACCTGAAGAAAATGATGAAGAGAGTCGTTACTGAAGGAATCATACCAGATTCATGGAAAGAAGCCCATATAATTTTGATACACAAAGAAGATACAGATGATACTGATGTAGCAAATTACAGACCTATCTCATTACTTAATAATGATTACAAAATCTTTGGCAGTATCCTAGCTGAGAGACTGAAAATGTGGCTCAACGAATGGATAGATCATGACCAAAATGGATTCTTACCAAACGGGCAAATCAAAGACAATGTCAGAACGGTACTAGATTTAATTGAATACTACGAAGCAAAGCCCCAGAAGGAAATGGCCTTCCTAGCTTTGGATGCTGAGAAGGCCTTTGATAATTTAAACTGGAACTTTTTCCAATTGTTAATAAAAGAAATGGATATGGGGTACCACTTCCAAAATGTTATTGGTGCAATCTACAAAACGCAGAGAGCAAAACTCTGAATAAATGGCCAACCGACGGAGAGTTTTCAAATACAAAAGGGCACAAGGCAGGGATGCCCGCTCTCCCCACCGATCTTTATAATGTCAATTGAGATTTTAATGAGGAAAATTAGAGAAAACGAATTGCTAAAATGCCCAAACATAGGAAAACAAAATTAGAAAGTGCAAGCTTTTGCAGACAACCTAATATGTTTCATCGAGGATCCCAATTAAAATATTAACATATGGATAAAGAAAATTGAAGATTTCGGAAAACTAGCAGGCTTCAAAATCAACAGAAAAAAGACAAAAAATATTAACAAAAAATGTTTCTAAAAACAAACAAGAAATATTGGGGAAAATGGTGGACATGCAGGTTGTAACAATAATTAAATACCTCGGGATACAAATAACAGCAAAGAATTCACAACTTCATAAGAATAATTAAGAGGTACTGTGGAAGAAAATTCAAAAGGATTTAGAATCATGGAAGAATCTGAAACTTTCCTTTATGGGCAGAATAGCAGCAATAAAAATGAATGTGTTGCCCAGATTGTTATATTTGTTTCAAAATATTCCAATCATAAGGACAAACAAAATCTTTGAAAGTTCGAATAAACACATACTAAAGTTCATATGGGAGAAGAAAAAAACCAAGAATTAAATATAAAATTTTGACAGACACGAAAAGAAGAGGTGGATTAGGCCTACCAGACATAAAACTATACTTCGAATCAAGTGGATTGACATGGCTAAAAGATTGGATTGAGTTAAAGAGAGAGAGAATATTAATGTTGGAGGGCTTTGACTTGAGAATGGGATGGCATGGTTATTTGTGGTATGAGAAAACAGAAGTGGAAAAGAACTTTAAGAACCTATTGCACCCCCACGGGGCTCGTTTTATATCTGTATTATGTACTTGGTTTGGCCTTTACCTGCATGGCCTTTGTTCCATTGTTCTGCCATGTGGACTGTGATGGGAGGAGTTGTGTTTGGCTCCAAACCTGGCATCACCACCCTGAACTCCTCCCCTTCCTGAGCTTACCTGGGAAGCTGGACTTCCTCTCTGGCCTCATTCCAGCAAAGAGCGCACGGACAAATCAGGCGGAAATCTGAAGCCATCGCTCAGACAAAGCACCTTCGTTCACATATAGCCAACCAATGCTCTCAAACCAAGGAATTCAGTAATAGGAAAGGACTGTATTTCTTTGGGGACCCAAGGACTCCGTGAGCCAGAGGGCCATTTGAGGAGCAACAAAGGAATCTGGAACCTAAGAGAGGCACCTTCACTCTGCAAAGGCAAGTGAACATAATCCCTTTTCTCAAAGGACCTTTTCTAGCAACCAACAGCAAGCTTTTGGGCCACCAGCATTTTTTCTGGTTGTTAAACAAATAAACCTTGTTTTGAGTTCACCCTTTTTGAGTCCTGAACTCATTGCTTAGAGATTCTCCAGGTTTCTTGTGCATGGGAAGGCTAGAACACGACCCCCAGGGCCTATAGAGTTCGTCCATCCTCTTAAAGTCCCTTTTTTGGCCCTAGTGAGACACCAGAGAACCATTATGTCAGATCTGCCTTGATAAAAATATGGGAGAAATACAGGAAAATTTTATTTTAAAACACTTCTATGGGTGTCACCCATAGAAGTGAATCAGAGAAGGTTGCTAGGCTGGAAAGAATGGCCTTCATACAGGGGCGGTCTAAGGTAATTTTAAATGGTAAGCGAACATTATTTTGGTCCCCCCCCCCCCAAAAAAAAACCCAATTATTTTGGCGCCACTGAGACAGAATTAGTAAAACAATGTATGGTTAAATGGTCCAGAAATATTGGAAGAAAAATAAGCTTAAGAGAATGGGAACAAATTTGGAAGGTGAAAATAAAGTTCACATACGCAACTGATTTAAAAGAAAATTGGTATAAGATGTTCTTCAGATGGTATATGACACCACAGAAGTTAGGTCTTATGTATAAGGATACAGAGAATAAATGTTGGAAGTGTGAAGCACAAACCGGGACATATTTTCATATGTGGTGGACTTTTCCAAAAGCAAAGAAGTATCCAGAGAATCCTCCACATCGCCATAGAATTAAAAGCAGAACATTTTTTACTAGGAATAATAGACGAAGAAACAATACCAGACAAAAATACAGACAAATTATTCACATACATGTCCACAGCAGCAAGAATAGTCTATGCAAGGAAATGGAAATGCAAAGAAGTACCAACAATAGAAGAATGGGAGAACAAAGTTTGGGAAATAATGGACATGGATACGCTTACCCTCTATTTGAAAGAATCAGAGGGGAAGGCATTAAAAGAAACAGCCTGCACTTTATTCAAAGATTACATGAAAACCCGACAGAATCCCTAAGAACATTTACGGAACAATTACAGGAATAAAAACAACAAGAAGAATCTATATATATAAATGAGTTCCCGTCATGGAACGACCGTCCTAAACAGAGAAACCTTAGAAGGCAGAAACACCAAACTTGCCAACAAAAATAGGCCTCAGGCAAGGTAGGTTTTTAGCAAAGAAACTTTCTCCCCCCCAAAACCTAGAAGGCCCCAAAACAACTATTTAAAAAACCTACAGTTCACAGCATCCTCGCGGCTGCCAACGAATCTCCCGGCCTCTACATTCTGACAACATGATTGGCTGCCAATGAGGGCGTATTTGCATAACTCCTCTAATGGCCAGCCAACATGAACATTCCGACCCATAATAAACTGTCAGAGGAGGATAAGGCAAAGGGCTGAGGCAGTCGCCAACACAAACACCCAATTCACTTCCCACAGAAAATTTACACCCCTACAAATCACAGACCACGCCCAAAATTGACAGTAAGGCTTCATTAACTTAATTTCCCTGACAAGGCCTCACTTAATGGGATGCTGTTTACGCTCTGAATTGACAGTACAGCTTCATTAACTTGATTCTCCCGACTAGGCCTCAGCACATTGGACATTGTGTATGGCCTGAATCGACAGTAACCTACCTTGGCACACAGAGCCCCTATGACCCACACTACATTCTACTGCAGTTTGGAGGAGGGTGGACCATTGATGATGGGACTTGAAGTACCTCCATGGATTATGGGGTTTGTAGTACTTCAAAACCCATCATTCCCCACAGACCACTGTGGCCCAGAACCAAGACCGATAAAGACCCAACTTGGCACACAGTGCCCCCATGACCCACACTCCATCCAACTGCAGTTTAGAGGAGGACACACCATGGATAATGGGATTTCAAGTACCTCCACTCACTTCCAATGTACCCCACCCACACAAGCATCAACCTCTACATCAACACAGCAGACGGAAAGACAAAAAACATTGTATATCCACAAGCTATGCAGAACGCCAGCAACACCACACAGCAACAACTCCACCGGACTACAACATCCCACCCACCAAAACAACCCACAACGACACAGCCATGACCCCACCAACACCATAACTAACAACAATTCCAACCCTTACATACTCAGACTTTCTCGCATCTCCTAAATAGGGCACAGCAACGCGTGCCGGGTACAGCTAGTTAAATATAAGAAAGAAGTTATATTCGTAATCAAGAGATACATTGATATATATGTATATAGACATTAATAGACTGAAATAGTCAATTTGGAATTACCACCGAAGAAAGAAGATGGAAGTCAACAAGATCCACTTTCTATTTTTTTTATCACAACCTACTCCCAGACTTACCTACCTATATTCCTTGACAATCCTATATTGCTTGACCATCTTTCTCTTTTAAATATAATGTTATATAAAAATTCTAATAAAATTATTTTAAAAAAGAAAAGAAATGTGGTTCTTATATTATTGAATAAACCTTTTTGAAACTTTAACAATTGAACTCTGCATCTTTAGTCCCCTCAGGGAGATTGGGAGGAATATAAATAAATTATTATTATTCTGACACAAAAGCACAGTTTGTCACAGCTGGATTCCGTGTCACAAAACCACAAGTTGAACACTTTCCAAGTGTCTAAGACTGTGTGGTGTATTTTCGAATGATGCACGCAGACCCAAGTCAGGTGGCCTTTTGCAGTTGACAGATTGTGATGTTGTCAACGTCTATTGTTTCCAAATCCCGGCTGAGGTCTTTTGGCACGGCACCCAGTGTGCCCGTGACCACTGGGACCACCTGTACTAGTTTATGCCAGAGCCTTTGCAGTTCGATTTTGAGGTCCTGATAACGGCTGAGTTTTTCCCGTTGTTTTTCCTGATGTGGCGACATCAATAAACCAAACGTTCTTCTTTTCCACAATCATGACGTCTGGTGTATTGTGTTCTAAAACTTTGTCAGTCTGGATTCGAAAATACCATAGTATTTTTGTGTGTTCATTTTCTACTACCTTTCTAGGTTTATTATTCCACCAATTCTTTGTTGTGGGCAGGTGGTCCTTGTGACATAAGTTCCAGTGAAACATTTGGGCCACAAAGTTGTGCCTTTGTTTGTAGTCCATCTGTGCGATTTTCTTGCAACAGCTGAGGATATGGTCCATGATTTCATCAGCTTCCTTGCACAGTGTCATGATCTCTAGCTCATGCCATACAACTGACACAAACCACATGGCCATGGGATATTAGGCCAAAAGGAAATGTGGGGCAAATGGACCAGCCATAAAACTCAATTGCTCAAAGGTGAGGGGAGAACCTGGCATGGATATGGGAGGGCTTTGATATGGTAAAGGCACCAGGCTTCCTGAATAAGTGATTGATGGCTTTGTAGTTAGTACTATATAATAGACCAGTAGCTGAAGCTCTTGTATTCCAAACAATAAACGTGTTGATATCTGCTCCACTGGTGATTGTCTGCATGTTTTCTCCAGAGCCACACAGCTTGGAATAGAGAAATCTGACGCACAATCTGCATTTTGGGTCATCAGCTGATTTTTCGATCCTGGCCTTAATGGCATTTGTTCTGGTGGCTTGCTCCTGGGCTGCAAGAATCGGGCCTTCTTCTGTCTCCTTCTTCAGTGTCCCATTCATGAGCCATCACCAGGTCTTCTCCTTGTCAACTTTTCCTTCAATTTTGTCAAGGAACTGCCCATGTCAAGGAACTTTCCCACTTCTCCCTTCCCGCGGTTTTTCTCCGCTCAGACAGAGAGCCATAGGTTCCCACGCCAGGTTCGTTCGTTAGTCTTACCTTCATGTTATGGCTGTGAGGGCTCTGGAGTTTGGGCGCCAACTCCTCGGCCCCAAACCCTGACTCCTGACACCATGATTTGTTGTGCTAACTGTCAGCTCTGGTTTGGAGTGCAATTTTCTTATACTGATTCTTTGTCTGCTGTGCTTTGAGAAGTTTCTGATTACTGACTTCAATTACAGCAGGTTCTTGTCTTTCCTTGACCTATTCTGCCAGGGTATGTTTCAATTCTTCAACTGCTAGTTTTACTTGTAAGAGTCCTCTGCTACCAGACAGGCAGATAGTCATCATCATCTTTGCTTCCTAAGCTCAAAATTCTTTTACAGCCACAACACTTCACTTTCTGTTTGCTGTGAGCTGACTACACAGTTAAGTATCCTGTTTATGGTTTTGAATACGCTGCTGTTTTTGGGAGTTTTCCCTAACAGTTTCCAGGTCATTCCTCACAAAGATTGCATTCAAACTATCTGTTGCCCAACACTCCATCCCCCCCTTCTTTTTCTCTTTCAGGTCATATCAAGCTCCTATGCGTTATCCCCCCCCCCCAACACACACACACACGTCTTACAATTTTACAATCCAATCTCACCCTGTTTCTTTGTGGACACTTCACCCACTCTCCCCTTCTCGGTTTCAGTATTTCTTTAAATAAAGGCCAAATGGAGCCCTGTGTCGCCCTCTAGAGGGCTGTTTTATTCGTAGGTAGGTGATCATTTTACCTACCACCTTCACCCATTTCCAACTGCTGGACGCAGCAGCTGTCAATAAGTTACTCGCTGCAGCTAGACCAACAACTTGCTCCCTCGATCCGTGCCCCTCCTGGCATGTTAGATCTTGCCGGGAGGGGTTACGAGACCCCCTGGGTAAGATTATCAACAGCTCCCTTGAGCAAGGAGTGTTCCCAGTGGGTTTGAAAGAGGCAATGGTAAGACCGCTGCTGAAGAAGCCAAAGTTAGACCCTTTGGCTCCCTCCAATTACCGGCCGGTTTCCAACTTGCCTTTTTTGAGAGGGCAGCAGCGGATCAGCTGCAGCGGTTCTTAGATGACACAGCTGGACTGGATCCCTTCCAGTCCGGCTTCCGTATTGGGCATGGAACGGAGACCGTGCTTGTTGCCATTACAGACCAACTTCGCCGCCAGCTGGACCATGGCGGGTCAGCCCTGTTTGTGATGTTAGATCTGACGGCAGCATTTGACACTGTAGACCATGTACTATTGACCCACCGTTTAGCCGCGACTGGAGTTAGGGGGATTGCCCTTCAATGGGTAACCTCCTTCCTCCAAGACCGGGGACAACGTGTGGACGGGGGGAGGTCTCTGGGAGACTCCCATTAACTTGTGGGGTCCCCCAGGGAGCCATCCTCTCCCCTTTATTATTCAACATCTACATGCAGCCGCTGGCCCAGCTGGTGCGCGACTTTGGTCTGGAGTGTTATCAGTATGCGGATGATACCCAGCTCGTGCTGAGAATGGATGGCAGGCTGGACTCCGTACCCGATTGTTTCCAGCAATGCCTTGAAGCCGTGACTGGTTGGCTGTGCTCCAGCCGGCTGAAGGTGAACCCATCGAAGATGGAGATCCTGTGGCCTGGTCGCCCTGGACTGGATGAGTGCCGGTTGCCTACCCTGGATGGCGAGCAGTTGAGCCCATCATCTTTGATTAAAAGCCTGGGGGTTCAGTTAGACCCATTGCTGGCCATGGAGGCCCAGGTCTCCGCGGTCAGCAAAATGTCATTCTTCCACCTGCGACAGGCTAGGCGACTGGCCCCCTACCTATCCAGGGATGACCTTGCCACGGTAATCCAAGCGACTGTCATCTCGAGGTTAGACTACTGTAACGGCCTCTACATAGGCCTTCCCCTGCCGACAATCCGGAAACTCAAGCTGGTGCAAAATGCCGCAGCTCGCTTGCTGACGGGAGCGTCGGCAAGAGAGCACATTACGCCCATCTTGCGGCAATTGCACTGGCTTCCAATCGAGTACCGAATTGTTTTCAAGGTGTTGGTTTTGACCTTTAAGGCCTTACATGGTCTGGGGCAGGTGTACCTGAGGGACCGCCTCACCCCATACGTTCCCCTGAGATCACTGCGCGAAACCTTTTGGCGATACCATCTGTCCGCTCCTGCCATCTCTCCAGCACAAGGCAACGAGCCTTTTCAGTTGCTGCCCCAATGCTTTGGAATGTATTGCCAGAGGATGTCTGGGCGATGGCGGAGCTCATCCCTTTTCGGAGGGCTTGGAAAACTGTGTTGTTCAGGCATGCCTTCGATTGAAGCCCCTGGAAAATGTAATTGTCCATTATACTGCCGTTGCATTGTTTGCAACTTTTATTTCTTGTGCTGGTTGTTTTTATGATGTACCACTGCTTTGCAGTGCATTTTAATATGTATGTGAACCGAGCCGGCCGGGAAGGGCGGAATATAAGACTGAATAAATAAATAAATAAATCATGTACTTTTACTGTCTTTGTTCTCTGCGTGATTGCTTCAATATAATTTGCTACTATTGAATCTAATAATATATTGTGTTTATAAAACGTGCATGCTGTTGTTTATGATGATTTCCTACGTCTCCACCCAGAACTTTCAGCATAAAGGAAGAATTTGTCTTCATCAGAGGCTGGGATTTTGGGGGTTTTGCTACAGAACTCCGGATCTGCAGATCCAGAGGACAACAGGACGCTTTGGACTTTAAATAGAGGTACCATCACATAGCATTCGGGCTTTGTGATAGACTCCCTTTCCTACAAAAACATTGCAACCAACCAAGCCTTAAAGCCATCGGTCTTTCCTCTGATTGTACCCAATAAGCTTGTTTGGCCCCCTTACTTTGAGTTAAGCATCCTTTTTTAGAGGTCCAAGGTTTCTTGTTTGTGGGAAAACCTTAATTCCGTCCCCCCAGGGTCAACGCTTGTTTTGTCCTATCTCTAAGCTCCCTCTCGGACCCACGGGAGGACGGAAGAAGCCCAGAGAAGTCACGTGGATGAAGGCCATCTGGTCAGTTTGGAATTTTCCTGTGAAATGCCTGAAAACAGCCCTCAACAAAAGGAAATTTCATAAAGAAAAGTTTTAAATCCTCAGGACACTTTGTTGTTACAGCAGTAAGTGTGTGTGAACTTTCCTGGTCACAGGGCCCTCTGACTCATTACCTGAGCAAATCACACCAGCAGCTTCTCCAGATTTACAGGGTATCGGATAGCTTATTTTGCAGAGCATTAAAGAACCCTCTGTCATGATGCAAGAATCATAGTTGAACTTGACGCGATTATATTTTCTTCCAAAGTGGGATCCTCTTAAGGCTGATAAGGCTTGTCCACAGTTTAGTGTCCTACAAAAAATTTCAGCCTTCTCCAGATTCCAGTTGTCATCACAAATGTCTTTCCACTGCTGCTCTATGAACACTTCCAGTCTCCCAGAACAGGAATTAGAACTGTTGACTAATCGAACCTTCCCTGAAATGATGGAAAAGAAAGCTTGTCATTTTCCAATTTAGTTATTCATCCCCTCTCCCTAGAAGAAGGCTTTTCACATTGAGGCTGCCCCAAGTGTTTGAGTGGTCATTTTAAGAATGCAGAGCCAACTCCCCCCATTGTTTATTTACCTCGGGATATTAAATGTTATGGAAATCCTGTCCCCAAAGAGCAAGTATTTAAAAGATAAAACACAGCACAGAAGAGGAGCTTTCTTACAGCGAGGCTGGAGGAATCCTGAGCTTAAAAACAATAAGCAGCAGACCTTACCTTAAAGTGTGAAAAAAGTTTATTACAACATAAAGAACTACATTTTCTATATAGGAAAAATATGGTCTAGACCAGGGGTGGGCAAACTTTGTCCCTGGGACCGGATGCAGCCCTTTGGCTGATTCTATCTGGCCCTCCTAATGTTATATTATATTATAATTTCAATATATTATAATATCTATATATATACACTATAATATAATAATTATATTAATACTAATAATATATGAATATTTCTTGATATATTAATATGTTAATATCAATGATGTGTAATATATAGTAAATATAGTAAGTGAATAAATAAATAAATTATGTAGATTAGCATGTAGTTCCGTCTTTAGGTGCGGCCCTCCATAATTTTTTTTGGCTCTCGTGTGGCCCTTGGAAAAAATAATTGCCCACCCCTGGTCTAGAGTGATTATCTAAATCTAAATAGAAATTTGGTTTAATCTCTATTTCCATCTACAATTAACCCAAAAGGAAAGACCCAAAACTACATTCTGTGGCACAGCAAGCGGATTCTAGCCACGTCCCATGCAAAAGACACAAAGGTAAGAGGAAAAATGAACAGAAAATCTTTACTCTTAATAGCAAGGGTAAAACAAAAACTTGCAGTGTTGCATACAAAAATCAAACAGTGCAACAAATGTACATAGTCCTTGTAAGTAACACAGAATAAGGCATCTTCAATCAAATGAGAGAGCAAAACATAAACCTTGAGTAAATAGCTTTTCCACCATAGCATCCTTCAGAGTAACATATCACTTCTCCAAACTGCTCCCCAGAGCAAAGCCTTTGAGCATAGAGCTCCGCAGAGCAAAAGCTGAATTGTATTCTGAAACCCATACAGTTATACCCCACCGGGTGTGGTTCAAACATGCTGGCTGACCTACATTACCAGCTGCACATGATAATTAACAGCATAATGTTTTTCTTTAACACACACATGATTCTGCTGCGACTTACTGTAACACATTCTGCATTCAGCTCTCTCACACAAAGACTTAAGAGAGAACACACTGGCCATGAGGTCTTAGTGGCTGAACACAAAAGGCATGCAACCTGAAGCACATCAGTCTGCGTCACCAATGAAGAGGGAATGGAGTGTGAGAAGACACACAGAGACAACAGGTATTCAGGGAGGATAATGTGTATAATTGATTTTAGTGTTTATGTATATTTATAGTTTGTTTTATGTCCCGGCATTGAATGTTTGCCGTATATATGTTGTGCTCCACCCTGAGTCCCCTTCGGGGTGAGAAGGGTGGAATATAAATATTTTAAATAAATACATAAAAAATAAAAGGTCTTCCGTAGCTTAATCCTGATTCCTGTTTGATTTCATGTGTGCGCATGTGCATGTTTGCATCAATTCGAGACTAGTTTGGTCCTTGGAGCCCTGAGTCCTTAAAGGAATGCAAGAAAGCAATCCCCGGGATAGAGAAACCACGTCCTTGCCTTCTTACAAGGTATCTATAGCCCGGGTGTGACGGCACAGTTCTAGCTACCTGCTATTCTATTCTAGTGACTCACCTGAGCACTTCACACTCACATCCTGGCTGTGGTTGCAGCTGTGCTTTCCCCAAGGGCTTTTCGGACATGCAGTCAGAGATGTTTCTTCTCCTGTACAGTTCACATTCTCCAGCCAAATTAGACCAGACCCTTGGCCATAGCGAACTCCCCCAAATGCTGTTGAGGCATCGCCACAATCCAGTTCCCGGCACACAACTTGAGCATCACGGACATCCCAGCCACTGTTACACACAGTCCCCCACTGCTGGTTGTGTAACACCTCAAGATGCCCGGAGCAACGACTGGGGCCATTCACTAGGCGAAGCTCTGATGGGGGAAATGAGTTAAATGTGCAATAAGTTATACAATTCATTTTGACTGTCTCATCATAGTCTTTTCATGGTTATGTTACCGAACATGACTACCCCCACCCCTAATAAAAAGGGATTTATAGTTAGGAATTTATAGTTTTCCAAGGCCAACAAGCAAGACTGAAATAAAGTGATGTTCTCTCTTTTACATGTAGCCCCATCACCCCAGACCATCTCTCTCCCTGTTTATCCTCCTAACCATAAACTATATTTTGTTGTTGTTTATTCGTTCAGTCACTTCCGACTCTTCGTGACCTCCTGGACCAGCTCACGCCAGAGCTCCCTGTCGGCCGTCACCTCCTCCAGCTCCTTCAGAGTCAAGCCAGTCACTTCGAGGATACCATCTATCCACCTTGTCCTTGGTCGGCCCCTCTTCCCTTTTCCTTCCATTTTCCCAAGGATAATTGTCTTCTCTAAGCTTTCCTGCCTTCTCATTATGTGGCCAAAGTACTTCATCTTTGCCTCTACTATCCTTCCCTTCAATGAGTAGTGGGGCTTTATTTCCTGAAGGATCGACTGGTTGGATCTTCTCGCAGTCCAAGGCACTTTCAGAACTTTCCTCCAAACTGTATTTTATTCCACTTTTATTTTTATACATTTCTGGAACATGTTATATTTTACTTCTTGGCTCAAGGGCCATCATTCAAGAATGTTTCTGAGCTTCAGGCAAAGGATATAACAAAAGATCAAAAATAGCTCTCGACTGTCCCACAGCTGCCTTCTCAGTTGACTTCCTGAAGACACTCTTTTGTTTGCCTGGAAAACACTGTCTGTCTGTTTCCAAGAGCAAAGGCCAGGGATGCACTTCTTTTGTTGTTTTATAAAACTCTGTCTTTGTTTAATATAAAACTGGATTAAGCTACATTTTCAGGCTGGGCCCTCCCATGGGGGCGGCTCTGCAGCCTCCACTCTAGACCAATCCCGGTGAAGATCCTAGCCAGTCTCTTTTCCTGGCCAACCAGAAACAGAAGAAGGACGATTCAAACTGAAACAATAGGGGCCTGATTGTATAAAACTATTTTGCATAGCACATGTTCTCTTATGCTTGTAATTTTGTAGCAGGAGCTCACAAACATCGCTACTAGGCCAAGAATCCCATAAACACCTCTGTCCTGTGTCTTTGCTTTACTGTTAAGTTGTTATTCTGGAACTTTGGTTATTAATTATGGTTTGCATAACACTCACCAGGCTTATTCTGGAGCATTCCCAAGCTGCGAATACAATATTTCAGTAGGAGTGGAGCTCCATCCAGAACTGGGTAACACACCTCCAACCCTAGGTTAGGATCCTTAATGCGCTTTTGTGTTAGCTAGATTCAGATTTAATTTGTTTTTCTTCATCCAGTTTATTATCTCCTACAGGCATTCATTTAGCGGAGATATGCTATCATTTGCTAAAGCCGTTTTGAAGGCATCAGGAAATACATTTGAGTGTCATCAGTGTAACAATAGCACCCCACTGAATACTTCCAGATGATTTCTCCAAGCAGTTTCATGTAAATGTCAATCCCTTGTGGGATGCCATATAACAGCTCAGAGAAGCAGCTATCCCCAGGCACCACCACCTGGACCCTTCCTGTGAGGGACAATAGGAACCACTGCAAAACGGTGCCTCCGATTCTTATATTCCCCAGGTGTTCCAGAAAGATGCCACTGTTAATATCAAATGTCGGACTTCCGGTTTGGGGAGGGGACTTCCGGTTTGGGGAGGAGAGCTGGTGGACGTCGTAAGGACGAGCTCCGTGGAGCAACTGGCGGTGAGCGAGTTTGGGGGGGAAAAACGGCAAACCCGGCCCCCACTTGAAGCAAGGAGTGGTGCCCAAGTACCGTGAGCGAGCCATAGTGCCTTGGCTGAAAGGGGGAGCCCCCAGCCCGACCCGGAGGGGGGAACCCGCTGACGCCTCGCTGCGCGGTGCCTTGAAACCGCCACAGCCAGAGGAGCTACAGCCGCAAGGGCGAAGCTCCACAACACCACACCTCCCCCAGCTTCCTCAAGACAACGGAGGGAAAAAGGAAAGAAAGATAACCCCCAAAGAAAATTGGGGAGTCTCACCAAGAGGCAAATACTAACACCCTCAGAGCCCCAGAACCATAGGGGACCAAGTTACGGCGGTATAAAGAGCGGAACCTGGAAAGGGGCTGTACCGCTTTAAGAAGGGAAGAAAACAACGCCGACAAGGGAAGCGGCCCCAGCTGAAGAAGAAACCGGGCCAAACGGAGGAGAAAAGAGTTTGAACCGGGCGAGGTGAGGAGAAGAAGCGGCCAGAGCAGAGACGGGAACGTCGAAAAGCGGCAAGCGGAGGCGAGGGGAGTGAGAAGTGCGGGAAGAGTGCGTGGAAGGCGAGGAGTGAAGCAAGGAAACGTGGAGACCGTGAGTGACAGAAAGACCGGGCGGTGCGGAGGTGAGAGAGGGAGGTGAGAGCTGAGGAGATTAATGAGGAGAGAGGAAAATAAAAGGCCAGGAGGACAAGCATAACCGGGAGCACAGCTCGGTGGCACTGATAGTGGTGCTGGGAGAGAACGGCGAAAGCGGAAGCAGTGACGCAGAACGGCCCCTGCCCTCGCCAGGAGGAGGAGAAAAAAAAAGAAGAAAAGAGGAGAAACGGAGGACGATTACACCATAAGCCCTATCTCCATCTACTCAGCAAACTTAGACAACCTATACATCTAATAACTCATTAAGCTCAGCCTTTTTTGTTGAGCTGACTTAGAGAATTAATAGAGGATAATCCAGCAATCTACTAGCCAAAATTGTAAACAAAAAGCCACTTCTATACTGAGGAGAAATTAATACAAAACCTGCATAAAACTTTAAAAAATAAAAATATGACCTCCAGGAGGAAACCAAACAGAGAACTGCAAAGTCTGATAGGCCATCCTGGCCAATTGGGACAAATGGGCAGAAGAGAATCCTTCCAAGAAGATACTCAAGTAAAAGATCAATTGAAAGAATTGATCTATGAAGTAAAGAGATTGAATGAAGCAGCAGCTAAAGGAGCGGAGGAAAGAAGGCAGATAAATGATGGAATCCATGATTTGAGGAAAGACATGTCTACCATTAGAAATGAGGTGATTGCCCTATATGACAAAGTCGATGCTCTACAAAGGAAGGAAGAGGACACAAGAAAAGTGTTATATGGCGAACAAAAAAGAATAAACGAACTGGATAGAATCCAAGGAGACCTGGATAAAAAAAACATTCAACTGGAACTCTTCCAGAAAGAATACCAGTTACGCCTGAGAGGGGTGCCGGAACAGGACAAAGAATCCTTTGAGAGTACGATGAAAATCAGTATAGAAATAGTGGCAAAAATCCTCCAGAAACAAGAAACATATATAGAAGAAAAAATTGACAAGGCGTTTAGAATCCACACTGCCTTCTCCAAAAGAAATAAATCAGAACGCGACATATTGCTTCAATTTAACTCTACCAAAATCAAAGAAGAAGTACTAAAAGGTCAAAAAATAACCCCCGCTATATATAAAGGGAAAAAAGTTATTATTTTGAGAGAAATACCCAACACGATTTTGGAAAACAGGAAGAATTATTATTTTCTCACGGACCTACTAAAATCGAAGGATGTAAGATTTCGTTGGGAAAAAATAGAAGGAATCCAATTCTCGTGGAGGAATGAGAGATATTGGATTAACTCCAGAGAGAAAGCGGAGGCATTCTATAAAAAGTGGGAGCATATATTAACCAAAAAGGATAACCACCAGACAAAGAAAAAGGAAGGAGGAGAGCAAAAACCCAGAGAAATAGGGAGAAATCAAAAGAAAGAGGATTCAAAAAATACTGCTCAGAATAAAGGTAGAGAAGATCGACTGGAGGAGCAAGAGCATCAAGTTAACCAGCAAGACAAGGAGGAGGAAGGAGAAGAGGAAGATGAGGAGGAAGAGGAGGGAGATCTTGATGAAGAGACCGACCAGAAAGAAGGACTCAGTGAGGACGTGGAGGAAGAAGAAGAGATTTAAAACAGAATCATGGAGGTAAAATGCTTTTCTCTTAACATAAATGGCTTAAATATACCGGAGAAAAGAAAAAATACATTTGCCTTCTTGAAAAAACAAAAAGCAGCCATCATTGCAGTTCAAGAGACTCACATAAAAACCAGCAGAGCTGACCTTTGGAAAATAAACATTTGGGAATTCTTTTTACCTCATCAGTAGAAAAAAACAAAGGGGGTGGCGTTATATATTAAATCTGACTTAAAGCCTTATTTTGAATTTAAAGATGATGAGGGTAGATTTGTTGCATCTTCTATAAATCTAAAGGGGAAAAAGATTTTAGTAGTATGTATCTATGCCCCAAACGGGCCAAAAGCTGCTTTTTTCGAAGAACTAAACAAGAAAATGGCGCAAGTGGAATGTGACAGTAACATTATTATGGGGGACTTCAATGGTGTCGTTAACAAAAACCTTGACAAAAACTATAATAATGTTAAAAACAAAAGTGTATTGAATACTCTACCAAAAACCTTTTTTTTGAACTAGTGGAAAGTTATAACTTAATAGATACGTGAGATTCCACAAAAATAATACAAAAGATTTTACTTTTTTTCTTTCTGACGAAGAAAAACATGGTCGAGAATCGACATGTTATGGATATCGAAAGATTTAATTTCTAGCAGTGTTAATGCAAAAATCCAAACAAGACTGCTCTCAGACCATGCCCGATTGAAGCCACTATAAAGATAGGGAATAGGCAACCCAGTTGGAGACTTGCGGATTGGTTACTCGAACAGAAGAACAAATTGAAAAAATAAAAACTTAATTAAAGAATTCTTTGATCTAAATGATTTACCAGACACTGAAATTATGAACCTGTGGGATGCTAGTAAAGCAGTGATGCGGGGACATTTTATAGCCCAAGCAAGCTACTTGAAAAAACAAAAAAATAAGGAACTCACAGCACTACAAAAAGATCTAGACTGGACAGAAAGAGAACTGAAGAAAAACCCTAAGGATAAAAAACTCGAAATGAAAAATCAATTAGTTAAGAAACAATTGAATTTAATAACCACCGAACAAAATGAGATAAAATTAAAATACCTAAAACAAAAATATTTTGAAAACGCAAATAAGCCTGGAAAGTGGCTGGCTTACCAATTTAAAAAACAAAAGCAAAACACCCTGATAAATAAAAAATAAAAAAAGATGGGAAAGATATAAATAAAGACTCAGAAATTCTAGAGGAATTTAAAAATTACTTTCAAGAGCTGTTTAGGGCAAGAAAATTCAACAAAGAAAAATCCAAAAAAATATGTGTGTGCACAAATACAAGAGAAAATAAATGAAAAAGACAGAGAATTATTAAACAATCCAATCTCCAACCAGGAAATTGAAAGAGCGATCAGCCAACTTAAGGCCGGGAAAGCCCCAGGAGCTGATGGCTTCACAGATGTTTATTACAAAAAACTAAAAGAGGTCCTTGTGCCCTATCTTAACAAAATTATGAATAATGCTCTAATGGGCAATATCCCAAACACGTGGAAAACAGCAAACATAATAATCTTCCAAAAGAAGGAAAAGACCCGGAGCAGATTGAGAACTACAGGCCCATCTCATTACTCAATTTGGATTACAAATTGTTTGCAAATATTTTAGCAACAAGATTAAAAACATTTCTTAACACCTGGATAGGGCCAAACCAAACGGGCTTCCTCCCGAAAAGATATATGAAAAATAATATTAGAAACATAGTCAACATCTTGGAACACCTGGACAAAAATATTGGGAAAAGATCGGCATTACTGTTTCTTGATGCAGAAAAAGCCTTTGATCAGATAGGATGGGATGTAATCGAAATGGTAATAAGGGAACTTGATCTAGGCTTTTATTTTTCTGCAGCAATTAATGGCATTTACAGAGCACAAAATGCCACAATAATAGTAAATGGCCAGAAATCGGGCATTTTCGAGATTCAGAGAGGGACAAGGCAGGGGTGCCCACTATCACCTCTGATATTTAATCTAGTGTTGGAGCTCCTGTTAAAAAGAATAGTAAATAATTCGGAACTGAAGGGATTAAAAATAGGCAAATTTGAATATAAAACATACGCATTTGCAGACGATCTGGTCTGCATTATAGAGAACCCTATGGAAAATATAGAGAGATGGATCCAGGAAATAGAAAATTTTGGTGACATTTCGGGCTTCAAGCTAAACAAAAAAAAATCAAAAATTTTGACAAAAAATATCCCAGCTGAAGAGAGAGAAGAAATTCAAAAAAAATCAGGCATGGAAATTGTAAAAAAACAATAACGTCAAACAATTGTCAACTTATAAAGAATAATTACGAAAGGGTGTGGAAGGAGATCAAAACGATATGCATAAATGGAAAAACTTAAGCTTATCGATTTTGGGAAGGATATCTTCGATCAAAATGAAAATTTTCCCCAAAATAAACTTTTTGTTTCAAATGCTCCCTATTTTGAAAGGTGATTTTATTTTAAAGAAATGGCAATCAGAATTGGCAAAATATATTTGGCAAGGGCGAAAGGCCCGGATTAAACAAAAATATCTCATAGAGAAAGTAAGCAACGGGGGCTTCGGAGTCCCCTGCCTAAGCACCTACTACGAGGCGAACTGCTTAGAGGCGCTGAGAGAATGGATCTATATGAAAAATAAATGCCAACTCAATCTGGAAGGCGCTGAAAATAAATTTGGGGTGGCATGCCTACATGATCTATGACAAAGCCCAAATAGATAAAAATTTTAATAATCAGATAATAAGAGCCGCCCCTATTCAGGGTATGGAATAAATATATAAAAATGTTGGTATAAAAAGATCCCGAAATGGGCTTCCCCATTGGAAGCATTTCACCTAATTAAAATAGAAGATAGGGAGTGGCCGACATATAAAGATATTTTGAAAGAGGAAAGCCCCACCCTGGTAATCAAGGAACAAGAGGAAATGACAGATTATAAACTAAGCTGGTTTCAATATAGTCAACTGAAAAAAGGTTTTTGATAGATAAGCAAGTTTGCTGGGAGTGGATACCCCCTAAGGTGGAAAAAATTTGGTTACGTTCAAAAAAAAAAAAAACAGTCAGCTTACTGTATAATTTTATTTTAGAACAAAACTTCCAAGAAAAACCCATTAAAGAATACATGCAAAAGTGGGAAGCAAACGTGGGACACCCCATTCCAGCGGAAGAATGGGAATCACTGTGGAGAAAGAAACTAAAATTTACGTACGCATATAGTTTAAAAGAGAATATCTATAAAACAGTGTATAGGTGGTATATCACTCCCAGCCAGCTAGCAAAAATAAACAAAAATAATCAGGATGCATGCTGGAAATGTAAAACAGAGCGTGGTACTTTTTTTCATTTAATGTGGACCTGTAAGAAGGTTAAGGGATACTGGAGTATGATTTATAAGAATATACAAGAAATGACTCAACTTAAATTTGAAAAAGTCCGGAGTTTTTTTGTTAAATATGATAGAACTGGGAAAAATAAAAATCTGGAAAAACTTTTGATTTATCTTACAACAGCGGCAAGAATTATTTTAGCAAAATGCTGGAAACTCCCCAAAACCCCCAGCGAAGAAGACTGGCTGTTAAAAGTCCTCGAGATCGCAGAAATGGACAAACTCACGTCTGTAATCCGTGGTGACCCTTCTAAAAACTTCGAACTTACCTGGCAACCCTTTATAAGGTTCTTCAAAGAAACGAAAAAGATCAACCTGAAAGGTTTTAAGTTATAGAACAATCCAGGCATCAGGACTTTACAAATTGATACCTCCGATGTGAGACGAGAAGTCATGTTCTGTATTCCTTTTCTTTGTACTTGTCATGTTTGTAGCACGAATGTTAGTGTTCCCTTATTCTTATCCCAATGCCCCCCCCCCCCCTACCCTCCCTGTACCCAACCCAACATGTTTGTTCACTCGCTGCGGGATTTCTTTGCCCTCAGCGAGCTGGCTTTTATTTGTGATATGTGTAATCTTTTTCAATAAAGCTTTTAAAATTAAAAAATGGCAAGGGCGGTCCAAGGTAATTTTA
The DNA here is from genome assembly GCA_030556195.1 of Anolis apletophallus. Taxonomy (NCBI): domain Eukaryota; kingdom Metazoa; phylum Chordata; class Lepidosauria; order Squamata; family Anolidae; genus Anolis; species Anolis apletophallus. The sequence goes on from JARBWK010000721.1 coordinate 21,831, forward strand.
AATGGTAAGCAAACATTATTTTGGCGCCCCCCCCCCAAATCACTTGAGTTACAGTAACAGTGTTATATGGTTGCTAAGTCTACTCACCTGTGTGTTATCTTAACAATGGTGGGATGCTGAGGAACCCATATAACACTGTTACTAACTCAACCTCAACAGGCCAGCATAAACCTGATACATACACTTGTCTTTTTGGATGGTGGGAATATATTACCTCTAATAATAATTATTTTTAAGTGTTGAGTGATCTGGCTTTTGATATTTGTAATTACCATACACAAAAGATCTATTTGATAGGTTCCCTGTATTATCATGATATCCAATGTATAGAATATTAAGGAATTTAGTGTGATACCTTATGGAACTCAACTCTAGCTTTGGCCAGCATAAACCCTATACATACACTTGTCTTTTGGATGGTGGGAATATATTACCTCTAATAATAATTTCCCTTGATTTCATCAATTATCTACGCATTCAAAGTTGCACACAGACAAAAGTTACTTTTCCCACCCTGGACATATGCACAATATTCACCACTCGGCCAGTACCTGTAAAGCATGCAGCATATTCTCATTAGCCTGTTGTGTTCGCGTGGTGTTTGTGGGCTAGATGCCACCCCTTTCCGCCAAGAGGAGACTGGGAAGGGAGAAGGCCTGGCTACGGAAGTACTCGATGTGGAAGCTCCCTCGTGGCTCGTCTCTGCGCACCAAAAGCTAAAAGAGGCGCCCGCCCCTCCTTTCCTCTGCTGCCCTCCTCCTCCCTTCCTCCTCCTCCTCAGAATGCGGCACTGAGAATGGAGGCGGGGAAGCGTCCCAGACTCCCAGGGGCAGCGGAAGGTTCGGGTGGCGCGCTGCAGGAGTTGCATTTGTATTTGTTTCAATTTTTTTTTGGCCTGTGATTTTGGCACCCCCCCTGGCCTGTGCGAAAACCTCCGTGCATGCCCAGAAGTGTGGCGCTGCCGCCCGGCGAGCAGGAGAATTCGCCCCTTCCCAGATGTCGCTCCGCGCGGCCGTGTACTTGGCCTACATGTGGGACCGCCCCTGGAAAATGGCTATGTCCAAGCTGAGGCCCAGATTCGCGGCCTCATGTAAATGCTTTCCTTGTTGGAATGACCTGGGAGGGGAAAACTCCCTCTCAGGTGACCTCAGAAAGGGGAGGGGTTAAGGTGCTGAGGTCAGCTTTCGTGCCAAAACACAAGCCCCTCCCACCCAATGCACACACACAGTTGAAACTGCAGGGAACATTACAAAAGAGCTGCAAACATGCAGCCCTATGGAATTAAAACAGAACAGAAAGGCCCTTCAGGCCGCCACAGATTGAACACGGCTTGTGGCCTTTCTAAGGGCATATGCCGCTGCAATAAAGGCCGCAAAGAAATCTTTCTTTGCGGTCAATATTGTGTCTGCAAAGAACCGTCCAGCGGAGCTGTTTCGAGTTGTCAGAGGCCTTTTACATCCCACCACCCAGGATGGGAGCACTGACAACTCGGCAGACCGCTGTGAAGCTTTTGCTCGGTTCTTTGCAGACAAAGTTGCTTTGATCCATTCTGGTCTGGACACCATGTTAACGGCAGTCTCTGAGGATGTAACACGAGCACCTGCTTGTCCAGTTTTGATGGATTCATTTCAATTGGTGAAACCCGAGGATGTGGACAAGATACTTGGAGGAATGAGATCAACCACATGCATCCTAGACCCCTGTCCATCCTGGCTTTTGAAGGAAGCCAGAGGGGGATTGGCCAAGTGGGTAAAGGTGGTGGTTAATTCATCCATACGGGAAGGCAACATTCCAGCGAGCTTAAAATAAGCTGTGATAAAACCGCTGTTGAAAAAACCATCACTGGACCCCACTCAATTCGTCAACTATGGGCCAGTCTGCAATCTCCCCTTTTGGGGCAAAGTCTTGGAACGTGTGGTGGCTTCACAACTCCAGGTATTCTTGGAAGACACGGATTATCTGGATCCGGCACAGTCTGGCTTCAGGCCGGGACATGGAACCAAGATAGCCTTGGTCGCCTTAGTTGATGATCTATGGTGGGAACAAGACAGGGGAGTGTGTCCCTGTTGGGCCTTCAATACTGTCGACCACAGTATCCGTTTGGGTCACATTGCGGGAATGGGCCTTGGAGGTACTGCTTTGCAGTAGCTCCAGTCCTTCCTAGAGGACCGGTCTCAGAAGGTGTTATTGGGATACACCCCTTCGACCCCACAACCATTGTCTTGTGGGGTTCCTCAGGGCTCTATACTGTACCCCATGCTGTTTAACATCTACATGAAGCCGCTGGGAGAGATCATCCGGAGTTTCGGGGTGCTATGTCATCTGTAAATGGATGATGTCCAACTCTATCACTCCTTTCCACCTGCTACTAAGGAGGCTATTCAGATCCTGAACCAGTGCTTGGCTGCTGTGACGTACTGGATGAGGGTGAACAAATTGAAATTGAATCCAGACAAGACAGAGGTACTCCTGGTCAGTCGTAAGGCTGAACAGGGCATAGGGTTGCAGCCTGTGTTGGACGGGGTCACACTCCCCCTGAAGACGCAGGTTCGTAGCTTGGGTGTGATCTTGGACTCATAGTTGAGCCTGGAACCCCAGGTTTCAGTGGTGACCAGGGGAGCATTTGCACAATTAAAACTTGTGCGCCAGCTGCGCCCGTACCTTGGGAAGTCTGACTTGGCCATGGTAGTCCATGCTCCGGTTACTTCCTGTATAGACTACTGCAATGCTCTCTACATGGAGTTGCCTCTGAAGACTGTCCGGAAGCTTCAAATGGTCCAACGTATGCAGCCAGGTTACTAACAGGAGCGGCACTCAGGGACCATACAACTCCTCTGCTGTGCCAGCTCCACTGGCTGCCAGTAAACTACTGGGCACAATTCAAACTGCTGACGTTAGGCAATAAAGCCCTAAACCAGGGGTGCTCATTAGGGCATCCTGATAGATCTCGAAGGGCGTCCTGGTAGATCGCAGGCAGATTGCAGGCACAGTGTGTATGGCTCCCATGCCATTTGTGAGGAATGCTCAGGGGCTTATTATACTCACATTTAGTTGAATTTGTCTTAAAATGTATTTTATGGCTCTCACTGAAATAAATTTCCTAATATTTTGCTTTTATGGCTCTCTGAGTTGTGGGTAAGTAGATCTTTGGGACTTGGTTGTTTTAGAAGTAGCTCGCATGCTGGGAAAGTGTGAGCACCCCTGCCCTAAACGGTTCTGGCCCAACTTACCTGTCCGAATGCGTCTCCTTCTATGAACCAGCTAGGATGTTAAGATCGTCTGGGGAGGCACTGCTCTCGATACCGCCTACTTCCCAAGTACATTTGGCAGGGACGAGAGACAGGGCCTTCTCAGTGGTGGCCCCTCGGCTGTAGAACGCCCTTCCTACAGAAATTAGATCTGCCTCCTCTCTGTTGGCATTTCGAAGGAAAGTGAAGACCTGGTTGTTTGAGCAGGCATTCGAATAGGCAGCTAATGAACATTGGAATATGGAAAATTGGATTATGAGACTGGATCCTGTTTCTATTACGAGATGCAATTGATTTGTTTTTAATTATGTTTAATTGATTGTTATTGTATTGCTTAATTGCCTTTGTATGCATGTTTTGTGATGTTGGCATTGAATTTTGCTATTGTTCACCGCATTGAGTCACCCGAGGGTTGAGAAATCGCGGTATAAAAGCAAAGCAAATAAATAAATAAATAATAAAATAAATAGCAGGCTCAACTCTGTATCCTGCTCTGATGCCAGTTGAAATGGGTT